>WIPJ01000270.1:104435-115475 GCA_018155075.1 Cassiopea andromeda
CATATTGTACTCTTTTTTACCAGACCTCTTGAGCCCACAATTAATTAAGTCAAAGTTCCTAAAAAATAAAACATTGAATTAAAATGGCATTTACTCCATTAAGACTCTGCAAAAACATGTCAGTTGCACACTTCTGCTGAAAATTTCATTAATAGATGCATTGTGATCAAAACTATTGATCTTTAATTCGAAAAAGACCACTTTTCGACCCATTTGCATAGATCATTTGTCCATACATGAGGGTGCAGCGACTCTGTACACACTCAATTAATTTAATCCTTGTTGGGACTTGGGCTCTAGCTCTGCGCAGGGCATATAGCACGTGACGTATAAGCAAACCATGTGGAGTCAAAGGAAGCAGTTGGAGAACCCATGTTGGACATATAGGAAATTAAAGCTATAAACTTATTAAGTTGTTTCATTAGCATTTTGCTGTATTTCCTTCCCTAAGAAAGTAACTCTTTTACAGCAACCCTTATGTCTTATGTTTTGCTGTTTATACGTGATATTTGCACCCCGTAAGAACTGACATGCTTACACGCTGTTTCTTATATATGTTCCCACGCATTTTCTCTTTTTATCCCATTGCCTATTTTGAACCCCCCGGTAATTAATTTCAGAAATTTGCTAGACCGTCCCGCTTAAAGTGACCCCCGCTTCTTAAGGTTCTGGAGTATTGTATGATCTAATAGCATGAAAAAATTGGGGGGGGGAAGGTTAGGAAACAAGCTCCCTTTTTCAAAACTTGTGACTGGCTGCTATTTGGTGGCAGTGTCTTCTCAGGAAAATCAAAGCATCCATGTTGCGAGATAAGAATCCTTCACAGTTCTAGAGGTAACGGTCATTTCCCATAGGATTATCTATGGACATGCGTATAAAGCATAACCTATGAATGCTAATAATCTATTGCATAATGTATGAACAGGCATGAGAGACATAAAAACTTATACATAGCTAGCGTGTGGTAAGAGACTCCACGGCCAATGATTGGCTTAAAACTTCATTCGTCTAACAATGGGCTTTAAAGATATAGTCTTTGTTATCCTCCACAAAGCATGCGAAGTACACCTCCCAACTTAAGCGTTTATCAATGTTTAATTGAAGCCTAAGGAATGAGTTCTTATTATAAGAAGTCCTTTTAGCATACATTAAAATTTTTCTATGATTGAATGGAGAATTTTCGATTGTAGAAATGAATGTTTGATGCTGCAATGAGTGAATGAACACTTTCAGATATCAGAAGACTGAATGCTTTGTGTAAAAGAGTACTCTATTTGCAGTGACATAACATCCAATATGGGGAAATAATCATGGAAATGTTTGATAATGTTGACAGGATTTGCAGCAGAAGATGGTATAGTGTCAACTGACTGGGTATTGACCAAATAATATATGTAGCCAAAATTATTTACTTCTTAAAAAACCACAATTACTTCCGAGAAGGAAGTTCCTTTTCTATACAAGAGGAAGGTTATAGCTTGAGACTAACAATTCTTGATCATAAAATAAAACTGCCAGGATTTTCCAATACACTTTATTTCATAAGAATAAAGTTTATAATAGTAAGGCTCAGAATCACTGAAATTTAAGAGCAATGCACGGCTCAAGCTTCGTTAAGGCTTAAAATTTTGTGTATTGGAATTCATAATACTGCTTTTAGATTAACTTTTGCACTATCGATACAATACTATTCTGCTCTACTTTTATTATGCTTTATGATGAAGTACGACACCAACAAAGATTTGAATGTATTCCTTTGATTTTCAGGGGAAGACGCCTTTGATAATCAAGAATAATTTAAGAAAATCTAAAGCTCAAAGCCAAAACTTTTAAGAATGACGAAATTATGTATTCTTATAAAAAAGATTGTAAGTTAAGTATTCAAAAGTTACTCGGCCTATTCAGACTCAGGACACTCAAGTTTCTACAAAAATCCAACTAAAAATTGTTGGAGATTTCGTTGAGCATTCATTGTACCCATGTGATTCCATTATTAGTCTTGCCTCATGAATTTTACAAAATGGTGGCTAATCTTTCGTGTGAAGCTCTGCACTAACACTGTTATCAGCATTTCATCAGGATCTTATCACAAATGAAGTGTAATTGACAGAAATAAATTTTGTGATTTTGTGCTTAAAATGCTTAAAATAGCACAACAAAAATATGAGAAAAATAATCTATTAGGTGTTTCTTGGAATCCAATTCACGATCCCACATGGGAGCTTGTTTCAGGATAAGTTTCTTCTACATTTGAATTCCAACAAACGGGACGAGTGTAAAGTTCCCAAATACCTGAGGCTGACGAATCCTGGTTTTAGCGATGTACGACATATACCACGGTATACCATGGCCCCCCCACTTTTTTTGAAGCAAAATTTTTTTCATGAAGATAATCATGGCAAACGCATTTGACAGTCTTGTAAAGGCAAAAAAAGATAAAATATTTGTCTGGGGGAGGCAAGGACAACTTTGAATATTTTTTCTAAATCCCTCCCTCATTTGGCTTCCATGCGACAAGAAAAACCTAAGTTGTCGATTGTTGATTTCGAAATTTCGAAAAGTAATTGCTAAATTTGGAGTGGTTTTTATTCATCTGGGCAGTCCTTTTCAAAAAAATTCTCGCCACTACGTCCCAACCAAAAGGGGCGGATTTAGAGTTTTTCACGGTCTCCATTTCTACAAGGTTTGCATAGGATATGCAAGATCCTAAGCCACTTTAAGGCCTCGTAGATGGCATAATCCCAAGAGCTTCAGGGGGCTCCGCCCCCTGGGCCCCTGCCAGGGCTCTGCCCTGGACCTGCTGGGGGGCTGTCAGCGCCCCCCAGACCCCCAGCTGTTATAAGCAAGGACCCATCATTGCCTACGGCACGCTGCTAGACCCTTGAGGGGCAAAAACATTTTCACGACTTTGGCCCCCCCACTTTCAAAAACGTTTTGCCGGCCCTGTATACATAAAATCCATCAAAAGTAGAATAACAATAGCGACGAAAGGCAGATGCGACAAACAAATGCAAATAGCGCAAACTTTCTGATCAAGAGCAAACGTAAATACAAGGGGAAAAAATACACAAACTAAGCGAATGGGCAACTGAAGATAAGCAAACAATTCTAAGCAACAAAATTTGATTACAATCAGTCAATAGAAACACCTGTACACAAAATGGTAATATCAAATGCATATACATGATTTACATAAATTACAGATAAGATTCCATTGATCTTTATCATTTTCTTGTATATAACAAAATGTCACCACTAGTTAGTTCATTCTGTATTTCAAACTTGGAGTATCAAAGGTTCAGGTAATTAGAACTTAGTCTCTTTTTGTCTGAAACAGAAAGACTCAAAATGAAATCATATATGTTAAGATCTTTGCCATGGATATAAGAAATATGCCTAAAAATGAAAATGAAAAATTGAGAAACATCAGTATGAAATTCTAGAACTTATGAAAAGTGGGGAAAGTAATTCCAACTAATATATCAAAGAACGTAGCTAAGAAAAGAAAGACGTGCAAAATGTTCAATTAGTAGTACCAAATGGGTACCAAAGCAACATTATCAAATAAGCAACATTGTACCAATACACACATAAGAACACACACACACACACACAAGACAAAGACAAATGACACCAAAAGAAACACACAAGCAAACACACAAACATGAACACACACAAATATAAAAACATGTAAACATAAGCACATGCTAACAAACAAACCGAAACTCATGCAAATATAAACACATGGAAACATGAACACTTCAAGTATACAGACATAAACTCATGCAAACGTACAAACAAAAGTACATGCAAACATACAAACAAAAGCACATGCACACATAAATACATGCAAACATAGAAAAATAGGCACATACAAACATATACACATGCAAACATACAAACATGCACATATACACACAAGAAAATGAGCAAACACAAAACACACAAACATGCACAAAGAAACACAAGGAATGCATAAATACGACAAGTTGGAAACACACTAACTTTGCATTGTTAGAAATGTAAATTAGCTGAACGAATTTGACCAAAACTGCCATTTACAATAGCATACGCAGCAGCCCTTACAAAACTTCAAAAACCAACTTTGAAAATATGAGCGTTACTCATTTTAAGAATATACAAGTAGCTGATATTCTGCACATGGTTCAAACAACGACCTGAATAAATTACATGTGCAATAAAAAGAGCTAATTTACTTTGTTATTGATACAGTCGATCCTCCCAACCACAGCACTACGCTGTGAAAGAAAAAATAAAATGCAGCATAGTGATGCTGCACATACGTAGGAGAGCTTCAGAGTGGAGGGGGGCTTCAGGTAAGTAGCAGCGAAGAGCACTTCGGTCTGAAAAGTCCCAAATTCTTCGTGAGACAATCACAAAAAATCTCCAACAAAGTTACGTTAACAAATTACAAAATCATGTACAAAAATCACACAGGAAGTTTTGAAAATCCCATTTAAAAAGTTGCAAAAAATAAAGAATATCTCAAAAAAATTTTTTAAGAGTAGTAAATCATTGGGGAAGTAGTACGGCCAAGTTGCAAGAGACATTGCTATGATAAAGGAAGTGCCTGGAATGACGAAAGTCATGACTGGTTCTGCATAAACAAATGTTGCAATCCAAACTCATGGTTATTTCAATTATTCCTAGCAAAGTTGGCAAAACAAAGGGTATTTGGCTTCTAATCAATTTCTTTAAAACTGAAAATCCTAATTGATAAGGATGTAACATACACTTTTTTACTACAATACAAAATTCCTGAAGACGATATCAAGAATGAAATCGAGAGGATCGCATCAATATGCAATTTTTGCAAAATTTGCGTCAATATCCAATGATTGACTGACTTTGCAAAAAGGCCACTATACACCACTTTGGTGATTTACTGATGGACACGAGTAAGTTGCATTTAATGTAAAAACCGAGTGAAGAATGTGCAAGGCTTTTAAATTTAAAAGGTTGTTAAAGTGTTTGTATTAAAAAGAGAACTCCACCAACGAGCAAAACGTTCAAACCAACAATAAGATGAATATGCATTACAAATGAGAACGAAATCCAAATGACCTAAATTTCTATTTGTTAAATCTCCTTCAAAATTGTGTGCTACAAATACACAAAACGGTGCAATAATTGTAGACAGTCTCCGTGGTGATGATGCCAGTTCTTTGGCCAAGAAAATTTTACGACAATGGAATAATTAAATTTGTATCTTCAATAATTTTGCGCAGTATTTGCATCTATCATTCCATAGCAATCTGTTCAAACAAGCACGTAAAGCTCATATCTACATAGATATCAAAGATGATACCAAGAACAAAGCAGAAAAGAATTCGAGGGCCTGCGATACCTAACAATAAACCAAGTTCAGAAGATGTTTGCTTTAAAATATCCCGAAAGGCAACTGGCATTTATTACTGCCTTCACTTACATGCCATACCTTTGTGTCAAGTTCCCCATTTCAAATAGATCATGCCGCCTTATATTTTACAAAATTCCAATAACACATAAATTAAAAATAAGAGAGACATAATATTTAAAAGGTATCAGCAACACAGAAACAACTTCAATCTAGTGAAACACTTAAATTGCTTATTATATATAACAGAAGCTGGTCTTTGCTGAGTCTCCAAACCAGACAAAATGATTAACATTCATAGTCTCACAAGTTCAGTCTTTAATGAATGAAGGAGAAAACTATGAATGGACAATAGACTTAAGTGTCTAAATGAGTTCAGTTCAAGTCGCTGGATAAAGCATGAAGTATTCACGCATGTCAGACTTGCACTCGTTCAAATCGACGAAGTCATCTTTTCTTCGCCCAAAAATCATTGAATATGCAAAAATAAAGACATATGACTTCCTGTCATGAAGCGTCAGCTATGTTTGAAGCAAAAACGTTGATGACATCATATCACATAGAAAACTAGTAAACTTTTCACATTGCAGCTTATGCTGTACTTCTTCGCTGTACGAAACGTAAGTCAAATAACGTAGAATGGGCAAAAAATCTCGTCTCATAATGCTTTATCTGAAGGCAGAAACCGAGAAAAGTCTACATTTTGGAATATTGCAATTATTTAGCAAGTATCTCGATTCTATAAGAGCCTCGATACCCTATACGCAGCGCAAGGTAAAAGTATCAATGGCAAGGTAAAAATATCAATGGCAAGGTAAAAGTATCAAAAAGGAAATTGAACGTCTTCTGTAAGTAAATATTGCACCACAAAAATCAGAATTTTAGCCAGGATTAAAATACAGTTTATCTTGCGTTATCGTTAGAATTCAGAATGCTTTGCATAAATCTACTGCATGAAGAGCACAGTAAGCTTTTTAATGCTTTCAACCATGAGATTTTTGTCTAATTGCCTCCGGAGCATCATATGTTCTCTTCAAAATAATGGCTGTAGAATCCAATACAATAAGAATATCTGACTGTGCCTCTATCTTATGTCACATACTTAGATATGCTTCCAATCTGCGACCGTGCGGTAGTGTACCTTTTCCAGCCCTTGCTTTATGTACTAGGGATAAAGCACAAACCGCTCACACAAACAGGAAGCACAGTCCAAGTTCAATCAGAGATAAACTTCATCCAACTATGAATTGCTCAACAGGTTTCTCCATTAAGCAAAAAAAGCTCTAGTATTCATGCCACAGAATTAAATTATTACTTCAAAAACTGAGGCATCACTAAAAGAATGGCATCAGGCATAAATACGCAAATACAAAAACATACCAAAAGACAAGCGCACCTAGACACATTAGACACACGTTAGATACACACAGACACAGAGAGACACACATACTCACAGACGAAGCAGACATGGGTAAGCAAACCGCAGAATAAGATCGGGTTAGAAATTAACCAGCTTTGCTAATTAATAAAGTTATATTCGTAATTACAATTCATAAAAAGTGGCTTTTCTAAACAGGGTCAAACGAAAGCAAATAACGTATATAGCTCACTACCCAATGAACTTAATATATTGCCTTAATTTGACACATCTGCGAAATCATCTTCAGAGCGTAGGAGAATTCGGAAATTCAAAGGACAACATACGTTGATCTTTCAAAAAAAAGAGTTGACACCAAAGCTCTACCAAACTAAGGTTTAACTGAATTTTAGCTGTCTGCTCGGCAGATTTCCTATACCTCAGGTTGATTGACACAAAAAAATTCATTGATATGCAAATACTACAGTAGAATCCCGTTCACTCGGGCCCTGGGTAACTCGGGCATTTCTTGTCCTCCTTGGATTTGACAACCTAAGCAAGCCAAAATACTCCGTTTAAGTCGTACCCTGGATAATTCGGACATTCGCTAAGACGTACCATTGTTGTAGGTCCCTTTAGCGAAAAAACCTAATGTAACTCGGACTTTCGGAAAACCGCATTACAAATAATTTGAATTGGAAATAGAATTCTTGACAATTTTGTTTTGTGTTTGTGTCTCTTACATTTTGGTTTCTGTTCCACAAGGCAACTGAGCTCAGCAGAGAGAAACGTAAAATACAATCGTGTACGATTGGTTGCTGCTCGACAAGGCCTCACTCAGCAGAGAGAAACGTAAAATACAATCGCGTAGAATTGTTGAAAAAGCATAAAATTTCAAAAGAAATCCAGAAAGGCGAAAGCTGCACTGCAGCATTTCTAAACAAGCGTGGTGAGAATGTTGTGCCCGAAGCCTATGACACTGATGATCTTTTGTCGGGTTCATTAGGACGTTACGGCAACAGCCTAGGCGTTAACCGATGCAGAAATACTTGAAGAGATCCGAGGTTTTGCGGTGGTAGTGGAAGAAGATGATGAAGAAGAAAGCACTACTGAAGCTGAAGTTCCTGTGCGAAACCTTCGAATGAAGAAGTGCGGCAAGCTACTGTAATGCTTCTGACATATTAAATATTTACAGAAAAAGCTGTCGAATTTGAGCTCATTCGCTTCTCAAAGAAAATGACAATAACAGACTTCATCACGAAACAGTAGCTATTTCAAAGCTGTATACATCTGCAGGCTTTCCTGTTTGGTCAATGTTACATGATATAGACGATGAGTAATTAGTACCTTATTCTGTCTTTTAGCATTGGCCTACAGAAACCTAAAGAGATACAACTCTTTTTAGTCTTCACCAAAAATGTTTAAAATCAATAAAATCCTGATAAGTCGAACTTTTCAAGAAAGTTCGAGTTATCGAGAATTCGGATATTTCGAACATTCGCTAAGTCGGACGGATTTCCTGTCATCCCCGAGGGTCCTTGTCAACGGGAATTTTCTGTGCTCATTCTCTTTCATAAAAATATAGTGTATTGGAATATTGATACTTAAATTCGCTGAATATCAAAAATACCTTAAGCATAATATAAAGGCTCAAGACTAATCAAGAATTAGATTGCTGGATTATTTGAGCTTTTTCTTGACTAAGTTTTAGATTGTAGAAACCAAATTTAGTGTTGGGTTCTGTTCTTGCTTGTTCTGATGAACGAAGCAGCTTGAAACAGCACATCAACGAAGATCTGAAGTTTTTTCTACATTCTCAGGAGAATTTGCACCCATGTTCGCTTAAAAAGAGTATTTCTACACTCAAAATAAACATAGTTAAGAATGTCGAAGCACTGAAAGACTAGGCATCTTTGAAGCAAAAAGGCGTGTAATATGTCATGAGTCTACAGTTATGAACCATCCACGGGAAACAAGTAATTTCTACTTAAACATGAATAAATTCTGACTTTATAAGATTAAAGTTTATAAGAATATTAAGGCTCAAAATCGCTCAAAAATAACAGTAATTTAAGAGTAATGTAAGACTCAAGCTTCATCAAGATATTTAATTTGTCTGTACTCTGGTTATTGTAATACCGTATTTAAACAAAATTATGCATTATCGATACAGTAACTATTGTTCTGCTTGGCTCCTGCCTTGTTTTGTGATGAAGTAATACATCAATAAAGAAATGAGTACATTCCATTGATTTTCAGGTGAAACTACAGCCTTGGCACTTCAGAACAAGTCTAAAACAACCTTAGGCTCATTTATATAAATTTCGTCTAAATACAGTATTACTGAGGGTCAGGGTAAAATGTGTATTTTTACAAAAAAGATTACATTGAAACTTACATGCTTGAAGAAACAGTTGCAACTTCCTGCTCTTCCTCATTTTCATGAGCCGGCGCGTAGTCTATCCATGGCTGTCTTAAGCTTGGATATAGTCTGCTCGTTTGAATTCCCTCCCCGTTGTCATTACTCTGCATCGAGTCGGGTCGCACTGTCTTATCACGCAACTGTAGATAAAACATGATGATCAAAATAATCACTAGAATGGTTGCCATAACATTGTTACTAGCATGGTAATCTTGAAACTATAAAAACATTACAAGGCGTGATTTTGTCATGCCGCCACGAATTCTTACCATTTTGTAATTTTACACAAAATTATTCGTATTCTGTTTACATAGGCCAGAACATTCAAAATCAATATAAATCTGCTGTCCTACAAGACTACAGAAGCAAAGCCAGTAAATATTATCTTTACCAAGGTGGCGATAGTATGAATAATAGCAAACACGCTGTGTTTTGAATCAAACATTGCTTTGCATTCGTGTCAATATCATCTTGTAATATTTGACATCAATTGAGTGGAAAAATTGCACATTTTATATTTAAATATTCGTGGCAACATCGTAAATCAAGCGCAACTGATATTCGACCTAACATCAATGAATCCAGGTAACTTCCACGAATTCAAAGCAGCCTAATTTGATTGTTACTTATACTAACATGGCTATCATGGTTAAAAAAGCCTTTTGGTAAGCTTTAAGATGATCGTAATAGTGGGGGCACTATGGGAGGATTCGGGATCATGTCTCCCACATTCTTTCCAGGGTCGAATTTTTAATTAGTCCAAATTCGAGGCAAAATACTAGGCATATGGTGAGGACCTCGAGCAAAAGCTGTCTACTTCATGACATCGCTTTTTATCACGCTTTCGTCACTCCTTTAATTGCACCCTGCTGTTGTGAAATAGTAGATAGCAACTTCTTTGCAGCAGAAATTGGTGTGGCTACGAAAGGGGGTTATAATTAGAGGGCATGGACCGCTGAGCCCCCTTCTCTCAGTCTGTACCAGCCTATTGACAGACCAACGGAATAGAGGGGCGATGAAAAAACCAGCAATGTAACAAACCAAAGAACAAATAAAAGATGGAAAAAGAAAAAACCAAGAATACTTAATGAACGAGAATGCAACTTAATAAGAAAAGAACAACATCCTATTCATAAATAAATAACTACATCTTATTTACCTGGTGAAAATACAGCATACTATTATTTGCCATAGCATCCTGTGCTTGCACGTTGTCATCAATGACATTGGGTAGTGAAGGATATTGAATGGGACTAATGAACGCAGAAAAATCTTGGTTTATTCCCGCAGTTTCCTAGGAAGATTACAGTTGCAAGAGTAGTTGGCAACAGAAGTGATCAATACGTAATGCACGATTATATTTTAAAAGAACCAGTAAAACTGAGGTTCAATCTAGCTGTTCCTAATTTTCTACAAAGTAGCGGATGAATTGTTCTAAATTTGCTTTTAAATTATTGAGGTGTAACTGGTTCAGCATTTAACAATATTCAAGAAAACATTTGTGCTTTATTGATTGAGTGCCCATTAGCACTTGTTTAAATGCTACATCTGAGGTGGTCTTCCTTGCATATCAATGTTCTTTCCAGTGTACAACCAATAATAAATACACTATGTCAACAAAGTAACAAGTTTCGCTAAGGAAAATTTATGAAAATCAAAGCGGAGATGTGACAAAGTTGTCAAGTATCCTCAGGCTACCAAGGAAATGGCACGTCACGTACATCTGTTGTTTTATGATGAAGTACACACAAGTAACACAACACGAATGGAAATTAAGAACTGAATAACGATACCATTGAAACGTTAGGTGTTTGTCCTGGATATGGCAGTGATCCTGACATTGTTAGAGATTCTTTTATTGCTGAAAGACAAATTCAGACATAA
>WIPJ01000270.1:117791-132254 GCA_018155075.1 Cassiopea andromeda
TATATATATATATATATATATATATATATATCAAACTGAGATATCTCCTATGAAGTCCAGCAATAGTTCATGCTAGTTTCTTTAATTGATATTAATTGAGTTGAAACAAGGAAATTATGAAGTTTGTGAAGCTCTTCAACCAACATGTCTCAAAAACAACTGCCAGTTAGTGAAATACTTAGTTATGGTAAAAACAACTAAATACGGTGCTTTTTGGCTTCTTTCTCTCAGTAAGATGGGTTTTTTGTGATATTGATCTGACACTTTGACAATTTCGATCACTTTGGAAGTCAATATTTGACGGAAAATCGGGATAAGGCAGAGTCACCTCTCAAAAAATCCGGGATAAGTAGTATTGGGGTCATCTGTTTAGTAATTACGCACCGAAATCGAGAAAACTTGACGCCCCTCCCCCATCGTACGCACATGTACGCTTGCTACGACCCCCTATTGCGTAAATACTCTTACCCGTTTGGCCCTCCTTTTCTAACTGAAGCACTTTTGAATATACAATCAATCATTCCATAGAGAAAAGGATTGTAAGGCATTTGAGAGAAAGGAAAATGAATACAGCAAATATACTACAAAAAGCAATGAGAGTCGTCGCCAAAGGCAAAAAAATTTGATAAAAGTGTCTTGAATATGAAAAATATTATAGTATAATTGCAAAGCAGGACTTTTTTATTTTGTGTACGTAATTGGATGTGTCAACCTCCTCCCTCTTGTACACATGGCGTAGCTTTTGTTCGACCCCCTCTCCCTTTCATGCGTCTGTACTAAATGAATGACCCCATAGTATACTACGTAGAATTTTGGGAGTATGGAAAAATCCGGATTATCCGAAAATCCGGAGAATCCGATGTCGGACTATCCGTGGTATACTGTATATGCATAACAAGAACGTAGGAAGTATATAAAATGTCGGGGGTACCTGTATTCAGGGGGCAAACCTCACATGTACAAAAGGGCAACTATGTAAACTAAAAAGGGGTACTCTATATACAAATTTGTGAAAGATGAGGGGCACGTGCCCCCTGTGCCCCCTGTGCACCCGCTTCTTACGCCCATGATGCATATACTGATGTAGTTTCTAATCGAAACGTTTACTCGGAAGACAGCAAAGGATACTGTCTCCCATATAAGACATAGCATTTATCGTACCTTGCTCTCGAATATTGGCAATAAAACGTTCTCCGCTCTCTGTTGGCCTCCACGCTGGATTTTTCATCTAAAGGAGAAGCACATTTGAAAATTTGCTACAAAAAATACTTATATATGGATGGATGGAAACCAGTTACAAACACATGTAATTGGTTTCACCTAGCTGTCCGGGGGTGCAACGCTCCCTCAATCTTTTATGTAGTTGGAAAGTCAGAGGGAAGTCGGAAAATTGCAGCCTTTCAGGAAAAGGCTATGTCGGACATACCCTATTCTAAAAGACTTCAATTTTCCTACTGCCCTCAGATTTCCAGACTGCTGCATTTCCTGACGAAATTTTCAAGTTCATTGGAGTCATAAATTCAGCTTTCGTGAACATGGTTGGAAACCAGGTCCTTAGAAACCTGCTAAGCCAAAAGGGTAATAAGATAAAGCCAAATTAGCCAATAGCAAAGCGAGGCTGGAAAACAATAGAAATTAACGTTAACTGGAAACGAGCTGAAGTATGACCCAAATTTGCAAATCAAAATAGAAAAAATAGCGCATTATTTTTCAATATGACAATCGATATAACAGTTGTTTTCAATCCTACTATTGAATGTAATTGCAGCTTCTTGGACACTGTTACTCTATCTTCACAAATGTGAAAAATTTCATTTATTATTATACGGGTTTTCATTAAGTTTATTCGTTTAGGTGTAAATCAACTCGCGAATGAGAAATTTTCCAGAAAAAGCCAAATTGCGCCAAATTTGACCTCTAACCCAAGTAATTTTTTCAAAGCCAAACACTTTCTGAAAATGCCAAAATTTCCGACATTTTGCTTGGAATTATACTACTTTTTCCGATGAGGTTCTCCTTGGCACGAAGTTCAGTGATGAAAACAAGAGCAGTCTATATTGTAAAAGGGCAGTTTCAGACGTTTTAAAGGGCGCTGTCTCAAAAATTTCTCTGAAGGGAAGCCCCTTAATTTAAAAGTCATAACTGGTACAGATTATGTTGGCACATAATCCTTCATACATTGGTGAAGATTTGTGCCATGCCAAAGTTCCTACTCTGATTTGGAGTTCTACATAAGCACCCCCCACAAATCCTGTTTCGGCGAAGGCTGCAGAAAAAAATGAAAGACGATAATGCTCTTCATGTTCACAATCAGATGCTTATGTCTATAAAAATGTATGAAGCACAAAGATATGCTGACAGACAAGGAGATTTGTTAAAACATATGTATTGTGTAAACCTTTTATGCAAAAGGTAATAAGCAGTATGTCCATACAAAAGCAGGGTGTTAGAAAAATGTTTGAAAATTAATAGCGGGGGGGACGGTAATTAGGTACTCAAAGGTAAGTAGCGTGCAGCCGAAAATAAACGTGATATTCTCAGTTTTACAATTAGGGGGAGACAGCTGGGGTAAGGTGTACACCATTCAATTTTTTAAAATAAGCACCTTGTCGATGGGTAACTTGTTGACTGTTGGTATGCTGGTCGGGATGCCCATCCCTCGGCACTTGATTTTTCTCTTGGGGTCATACCGTAAATTACCGATTAAATTTTTGGGTGGTTGCTTATTCGGACTGGGCGCTCATTCGAACCTGGGTGGTTATTAAGAAAAGGAAGAACAGATACCTAAACATACATCATCTTTCTGTAAAATAGATAGTCTATGAATCAAAAGATCTTCATCCTCCTCCATATCATTATCAAAGTGCAAAATAGAAATTACAGAATGCGTAGAATAGTCAGTGAAGTCATCAAAGAGTATTGTAATTGTGAGAGAATGTTAAAGTATGTGGGGTCGAAAGTCAAAGAAAATTGAGAAAGCATTTTCTTTTTCAAATACCAATATATAAGAACTTATTCAGATTTGTGTCCTTATTCGGACTGGGCGCTTACTCGGACCTGGGCGCTTGTGAGAAATATTTTTCCCAACCTAGGCGCTTATTTGAGCATGGGCACTTATTTGAGTCCTGGGCGCTTAAAAAATGGCTTAATTGGTAATTCACGGTATGACACAAAAATAATGACTTTTAGGCATGAAACAGCCCTTTCTCATTGATAGACCATGCGCTATTGTCAGGCATTTATACTTTACAGCCCCCGCCCAATGGACGCAAGCTAGTTTCGTCCCTGCTTGCCATACATTATCGTTTCGTGTGTAATTAGAATGGAACTGAAAGCCAAACAGAAGTTAAAGAAATATCTTTGTATATGATAGAGGGAAAAAAGAATAACAGAAAATATGCAATCTTAAAACCCAAAGTAACCACTAAGCAGACGGATAATAGATGGCTATGAACAAAAGAATAACAGAAGATACATCATCTCAAAATCCAAACCAACAACTAAATAAGAACAAAAGAACTAGGCTGCTGGAAAGACAGACAATAACAGAATAAATTAAAAGTAGGCGATTGCGATAACAGAAAGGGCGGTGATATTATCAGGAGTGATTAGGAAGGAACTGTGGTCTGATATCTAGCCAATATAAGAAAGGATTATTTCTGTTATTTCTCCTGGCAAAAAAGATAATGTCTTAATACTTTAGGAAAATCTCATTCTGAAAACGCAATGATGATAAGGACTTAAAATGGTGATAAGGACAATATTGGAATAACAGTAATATACATCGATTTCTCTCATTCCTTTAGATGGAAGAATGTCACAGGGTTTAGTTACACCACTGAAACGCATAGAAAAATATTCTAGTCCGTTGCAAGCTTCAGCCTTGTGCAACTAAATGACTAAATGAGTGGAGGCAAGTGTAATTCAACCAAAGGCGATTGGCAGCATTCTAAGACAGCCTATCTTCTGCACATTTTGTTTTCTATTAAAAACCTAGCTCAAGGCCTAGTAACAAACGTTTCCTACTTTTTGGCCACATTGTAGTTCTAAAAGTTTCCTAAAAGTTTCTCAGCTTAATGAAGAAAATTGCAGTGAAAACGTAAACAAAACGTTGACATAGCAAACCAATAGGCCTAGGCCTAGTATTAGAACAAACATAATACACCAATGTGAGTTAAAATCTAAAACAAATTCATGTTTACAATGATTTTGGTTTAACTCTACGTTAAATAAGGCAACTTTTCAATCATGCAATTTGTCTATGACCCCGTTTGCACTGACCCGAATATCTGCGAACACGGAGAAAAATTTATTGAAATTCGCCTTCTCTACAGTAGAGTGTATTTTTCTGACAACGGAGAAATCTAAATACGGAGCGTATTAGTGGAAACTCTCACCTGGATATTTTGAAATACGCCGCAACATCAACAGCTATTTTAATTATATTGGCGCCAAAATACGTAAAAGTATAAAGTCGGGTTTCCACTTAAACGAATGAACCGATTCGGCCGATTAGGCCCACTCGGCCAAGTGGGTTGATAGTTTCCACTTAAGCGGATGCAACGATTCGGCACCCTCCATCGACTGGCATGTGATTTCCTGTAACGCGTGAATATGGCTTAGCAATATTTCTGCCATGAAAAAGCTGAGTGTGGGTCAGGCACATGTACAGGGGAATAACAGAAAAGGAGGAGAATTACCTTTCATTAGTCCACGAAATGAAACCTATTTACTTAACTCTTTTTTCCCAACCATTTAGGGGTCAATCATTTACAACCCCGGATACTGGGGGAGGATACAGTTGGCGGGGGGGCAATTGGAAGTACGAAGTCAAAGGACAATTGGGAATAAGAAGCTTCCGGGAGAATTTTGAGAGGTATGGACTGCTCTAAAAGAAAGTTCTAGTCTTCAATATCTTGGTCTTCAGATTGATAGGCATCTAACTTGGAAAAAGCACGTGGATACAATCTCGCGGAAGGTCTCCAGTGCTATAGGAGTATTGAAGCATGCAAAAAAGGTTTTTACCACATAACATCTTGAAGAACTTGTATATAAGCATAATAGAGCCACATTTTGAGATTGCTCCTCTGTCTGGAGGTGTTGTAGCACAACTTACATAAACAGACTCCAAAAGCTACAGAATAGAGCAGTTTGAATGATAACTAACAGTGAATTCGATACCCCTGCCAAACCACTATTAGCAAACCTTGGTCTAAGATCGATCAGCGAACTTAACGAAAATGAGTTAAAACTAATGACTTATAAGTCCCTCAATGACCTTGCTCCAAATTACCTTAGACAGCTTCTAATTCGGAATTTTCAACAATCTTGTCGAGCCCTAAGAAACACTGATAGAGCTTTGAAGTTGCCACTGAAAAAACTAATAATGGGCAAAATGGATATTATTTCAGAGGAGCAAAATCGTGGGATGGTCTCTCAGCTGGTGCTAAATGTGACCATCTCTGGCATCTTTTAAGTCTTATTTGTAAATAGTTGTTTTACATATCTAGTTACAAACACTTTTTAATTTAGACTTTCTAAAAATATGTAATTTTTGCAAGATTTTAGCTTTTACTTTGTAAATAGACGGTCCCCTTGCAAACCAGCTCAGCTGAGTGGGCCACCATCTTTAAAAAATTGAAATAATAATAATAAATAAAAAAATAACGATAGCGCCATCTGGCATTTGATTGGTCAGGGGATTATCGGTCGATGGTAACGATGAAAAAGTTCAAACCATTTGAATTTCTCATTTAGCAGATTCGGCCGAGGGCAGCCGAAGGGGAATCCGCATTTGAACCTACTACGCATGCACCAACATTGGCCGTCTCGACCGACTCATTGCATTCGTTTAAGTGGAAACCCGCCTGGTTTCCGTTCTTTTGCTGAAAAGGGAAGGGACCTGTACCCCCAGGACCCCTAGTTGCGTGCCTTTACCTATAATAAAAAAGATCGCGGATGAAGGGAAAGTAGAACATTGACTCTTAAGCAATCATTCAGATATTGCTTTTTAGATTCTAAAATAATGCTGCTGAATAAGATCTTGACTGTTCTTACCGGAATACAGCGTATTATGCTGTGAAGTTTACTAAGAACTAAAAACTTGATTCTCCAGAGATTTGAACGAAAAAGCTTCATACAATTCTGGGTCCATGAATTAAAAACGCCTTGTGTGGTGATTTGAGTCTTGAGTATTTTCAGGCACTATATTTCAATTTCCGTCTTAAGCATATTGGAGGAGATTTCGGTAGAGATTAATCAAACAAATGGTGGACTGAAGCAAGATCCTTGAGGAACTAAGCACTGATATTCTCATATGTACTGTTAATTGCCTTAAGTTATTAAACGAAATCACTTGTTCTCAAGGCATGAAATAGAGAGGGGAGGATAAAATTTTATGTGGTGATATTTTTTGAAGGGACTTCTGTATGGGCTTTACAGTTTTCACCTACAAAGTTGGGAGCTATCGAAAACATTGTCTTTTTTATAGCACACTAGTGAACGATACTAGCCCGGAAGATTTAGCTTTAAGTAAACAGAAAAAAATAGAATGATGCTAAGTATGGTAATATTAGGTTAGCAAGAAACAGCGTACGGAAATAGTAGGTTAATAAGAAAGAACATAAGTAAGAAGCAACGGAAGTATAAGTCGTTGTGTGCTTCATACTATCAGCTGACAATGCATATGAAGAATGTTTTGATTTTTCGTTCATCTCTTCACAAAACAAAGACGTAGGCAAACGATCTGCAAATGGTCTATGAACAAAACCAGTGAAACTAAGAGAGATTGTCCTGCCCTTGGGACTAGGAAGGCTTGCACTAGAAATGGCAAAGCAGCGCAATTCATCCACAAGGCACCAAACACATGATTTCGTTGTCATATAGTTTGCAATTCTTTGTGGTAATAATGGAATACCTCACTCAAAAGAGCACATATCGCGCCCCCTTCACTTCGTTAGCGTAGGACAGGGGAATTAATCACCCCCACTGTCCTGATGCTGGAGACATCTTTGCTTTGGGCTGAACTTTTACTTTATGGCTATTGAAGCACAAACGAGGATCGAGGTACTTTCAAACGACACACTTTCGATGGAAGATAGAACCAGCGTAAACTAGCAAATTCACTTAATTGATCTTTAATCTCTTGAGCTAACGTCTAAACAAGCACATTACCTCTTTATTAAATGAAATCATGACGTGAGAATGAGATTGTTTCTGTAATCAGCACAAATTGAACTTCGGCAGCTTAGCAAAAGTTCACAGAACACCGAAATCTTGTTTTGGCTCTTCAAATTCACGTTAACTCGAAGCATTGCTTCATCTTTGCTAGCATGTTTAATGCTTTCATGCAATAAACATCTAAAGAACCGTACATGAAAAGAAAGTGGATTTTCATTCACGAAGGTTACATATCGTCGTAAGCGACGGGGATATGTCCCAGCAGAGGATCGGCGATGCTGCTTGGCCGCTTGCGACGATTTGGAAACCAAGCTTCTAGTGACGTCCCCGTCGAGATACAAAAGCTGAAATGTGTTCAACTTTTGAGAACATCCCCGATGCATCCAGTGGTGGTGCTAGAAAAAATTCTTGGGGGTATCAAGTCTCCAGCTGCCGAGTAAGGAATGTGACCTCAAATTTTGTGAACGAACGCTGTTTTAGAGCCATTTTTCAAATCATATAAGACGCACAACTAGCAATTTTAGAGAGCAGGGGTCGAATTAACGCTAAAGCTTGTTGAAGAAGTAATGGCCTTCGAATACTTTTTCAGCTTCCTAAGTGGAGGAAATACTGTAGGATGTTTACTGACATCATTGCTTCTGAAGGGAAATGATTCTTATTGCCATTTCCTATCACGATTGGAAAGGGAAAACGGGGAGCCGTGGAGAAGCCCCCAGGAAATTTTTTCGACCAAGTCTTTTCCATGTTAGGAAAACCCCCTTTTGAAGAGGGAGGACACTACAAAAATGCACTTTCATTCCTATGTTGGACAGGGCAGGAGTCTAGACCCCCAGGGCCCCCAGTTGGCCTGTATAAACCAACTGCTTTTTCAAATGTAGGTAATCGATAGAAAAGCACTTTTGACGTACCAAAGTAACAATTCCTTTGAGAGACACTTGGGGGTCTGGGATAACTTTCTCTCTAGAAAGTCAGAAAAGCCCTTCTGCGTGGTAGGAAAACATGTTTTCATCATTGATCTTCACTTTGGGATGGACAGTATAACCCCAACCTCCAATCAATTTTGCACGAATATGGAAGATAAAACTTTGATCTTGAAAGGAGAAATCTTATTGGTAGCGAGTCTAGTCAGGCAAAATGTGAAAATGATGAAAAAAATCTACTGGTATCTACTTCGTCCAGAGAGACTTCGGAGTCTGGGAGCTTGTCCCCAGAAAAATTTTTTAAATCACTCTCTCTGGAACGTGAGAAAATGCCCCTCTGCGTGGTAGGAAAATTTGTTTATATTATTGATCTTCATTCTGGCAAGGAAAATATCACCCTACCTTCCAATCTGTGTTGCACGAATTTGAAAAACTCAAAAGTATGATATTTAACAATATCTTATCGTGAGAGAGTCTACTCAGGCAAATGCAAAAGTAATGAACTGAGCCAAACTCTGATTCTCCAATAAGGCTCTGCGCCCAGCCTCCTGGCTACTAGCTTTTAGCTCCAGAATGCTATTCCGTCATAAATTTGGGAAGAAAACTGCCAACGTTTGGCTGTGTGTCGAAAAGGAAAAGTAGAGCACCAGAGTATTTCCTAAATGCGCCTGCACCTCCATTTACGGAGATTGATACACCTCACAAATAACGTAACATGACCTCTCCCTTGCAAACTAAGCAAATACAGTGTATTTCTCTAGCAACTGTGGCCTTGATGCTGGCTACATAAAACACACGGTGGGATAGGTGTTTTATCTGCCGAGTAGACTGCTGAAAATATCAAATCTGCCAAATAAATTCATGATTTTCAGTCCGTGGGGGGAGTCGCACCCCCTTACACCCCCGTAGCACCACCCCTGAATGCATCGTTGCCATGTCCCGCTGATGTTGGGACAGCTTTCTTAATGGAAACCACAAATTGGAAAGAGTACTGAGCCGCAAATGGCCTCAATTCTGAGACCAAAACTGTAACTTATGGTATCCCGCAAGGTTCGTGTCTTGGCCCCATCCTCTTTATAATATATTTGAATGACTTTGAAAAATGCTTGATAGACTCTGAAGCAGGTCTCTACGCTGATGATACTCATATCACCATAGCATCTACTAATGTTGAAAACCATATCCAAAAGGCCCAAATGGAATTGCCAAATATCTCCACATGGATGCGGAGAAATAAAGTGCTAATCCCAAAAGAACAGAATATATGAGAACTGGAAATCCTCGAAAGGTAAATACAATCGAGGTAAATGAACCATTGAGACTGAATGATTCTGATATAAACCGAGTGACGAATGCCAAACACTAGGGATTATTGTAGATGAAGGATTAAATTGGGAGCGACAGTACAAACTGTTCGCAACAAAGGTAGTGGAGGTCATCAATCCCTAAGAAGGCTGAAAAGCTTTCTCTCTCAATCCTCATTAAGCAATATGTACCGAGGCCTAACTGAAAGCCTGCAACACCTTACGTTAAAAGGTAGGTAAAAAAAGGAGATGCAATTAAGTGTCACTAGATTGTCTACCACTCATTCTCAGATTCTTCACTGTGCAGTAGTAAAGACAACAACAAGATGCTAAATGCATAAAATTCCTGTGCACATTTAGCGATTTTGACTAAGGCATATCTGGAAATTTTCTGCTGCATTTCTGAGACGTAGTTAAAAGTGCCCTACTTTCTAATGTTGTCGTCAGCTAATAATACTTTTGCAGTGGAAAATCAAAACAAAAGCTCAAAGAGTTGGCATCTTAGCTGAAAAACTTGAAAACAGAAAATACGCAAGACAGAGAGCTGTGGAGAAAACTTGACATACTGTGACGTCACGATGCCAGGGTAGCTTGACGGGATCCGAGAGGGCTGGGTAACAGAGATTTTGACATATACACAAATCATCGTATGTTCCTATTTGGCACGCGAAACAATAGCGAAAACTGGGGAATCACCTTTGTAAATGCTACTAGTACAGGCGAGAAAAATATCGCTAGTCTCAGCTTATTCACAATTCTTTCGGGGCCATATTGAAGGCTTCGGCAGGCCGTATGTTTGATGCGCCTGTCCTAAAGTGGCATATCTCCACGTAGTCACACTGTAAATCTACCTGTGAACAATTACTCTCGTGGTGCGGCTATCTGTAATCAATGCGGCAGATAATGTAAGTCAGTTTCATGATTAAAACGGCACAAGAGAATCCATGGTGCTTCAGCAGCCTACCCACCAGCTTGTGGAAATTTCCCTTGTGACCTATGTGGACGTAATTGCAAATCACTAGCAGCTAAATCACTAGCAGGTAAGATGAATCGTATATATGCCGAGCACAAGTAAAGCAACTGCAACAGTGAAGCACAGCTAACGTAAGAGAGAGCAATACTCGATGAGCTTTTCGACTCTGTGCGTTGTTTAAAGGGAAACGGGGCTAATACCAATCGGAGAAAATGCATGAAGTATCTTCTAGCTTCAAAAGGTGATTTCAACTCAACATCAATGGCAAAAAGCCATTTGTTGGCCTCTGCCCTCTGTGAATCTTGTAATTCAGGACTGGTGTTTCTTGTTCGTTGTGCGCAAAACACTCGATCATAGGCTATACCAAAAATTTACCATGAACACATTATACTATAACTTACATAAAATACACAACTTACTGAGAAATGTAGCAGAGACAATTCCGTTTTTCCATTTTCAGCTTGTTCAGAACCAGCCGCTTCACTTAGCGCGCCAGATAACCATTCAGGGCTCCCATGACGCCTCACATCCAACTGTGCGAAGGAGCACACATCGCCAACCCCAGTTACTTCCACAGTAAAATTTCTTAGAAAGTCAACAATACTTTGTGCTCTATATCGTATGCTCAGCATCAGGATGAATGGCGTCAGCAGTGGACTAATTAACTCTTCTATCAAATACACCTAACGGGTAAAAGCAGAATATTATTTAGCAACCAGTGTCTTAAGCCATAAGAATACATCCAGGAAAACATAATAAAGATGATACTGAATTCAAATTGACATCATATCCAATAGCCTAGCTAGAAAATGACGTTGGCAGGATCGGCTATTCCGCTACAAAATGACAAAAACTTGGGGACCAAATTCTACCAAGCACATGGCTTAGACCTGGGGTAGCCATAGTAATTGGTATAGGAAAAGAAATCCCAAGCATGTCATAAATGAAAAGCTATCACTTGGACAGATATACAGTGAGACGCAAATGATCGTTGGCAAGTTGTATAATAACTCAGCAAGATATTTAACAGTTTTCCTTTAAAACATTTCACCTATGTCTAGCTAGATCGGCATTGGAAGTAAAAGGCATTTCAAAAGATGAAAACTGAACGAAGAAAACAAACTCACAAGTAGGGTTGCCGAGAAGGGGGTAGGGGCAAATTGCCCCAGGGCCTCAAGGTTCAAGAGGCCTCATAACACCCAATGCTTCAAGCTCTAGGGGGCCTCATAAAGTAAACGAGCAGTAATTTTTCAAAGCTAATTTCTAAACGCTGAAAACTTTCTGCTCGCTTTGCTCGCAGGGGCCCTCATCTTTCTCTTTTGCCCCGGTAACTCTGAATTCTCTCGGCGCCGCTGTGTACAAGATAATCTCAAACATTAAAAGCCAAGACTAGGTACGCAACACCTAACTTGCAAGCACTGCTCAAAAAGAGGCAACATTGCGAAATGTGTTTTGACAATGCATGGGCTACTTACAAATTTATATTGAAAGAGACGTGAAAACTGATCTCTGACCTAAAAGAATAAAAAGTGATAGTTACATAGATTGCTATTGCCAAAAGCAGAGAAAAACGTAAATAAGCGCTACTATACCTTAGTAAAAAATATTGCACAAACATAGCATATACGTAATCGTAAGTCCGCGTATCTACACGCGCTAGTTACTACGCGAGCAAACCATCGCTCGTGCCAACATCACTGTCTATGGTGCAATCGCACTTGTCAAACGCGCACTTTTTGTATATAGCATTTCGTTGGTCCTACATAAAGCTACTGTTCTCAAGATTCATATCAATTTATCAGCATGCTTGGCATCTGAGATACTAGGATCTTGCATCTGAAGTGCAGCTGCAAATACTTCAGAGCCATGGCTCCGGAACAAACGAGCACACGTGCGATTTGACGCTCGTGCACCATTTTCTTCAATTATGAACTGTACATACCCCATAGTAAGGAAATCTGAAGCCAATCAAGTTAAGCTGGAGAATGGTGAGTTGAGAAAAACAGGGACGCCTACACTGGGGGGCAAAAGAGGCAGCTGCTGCATCTTCCATTGGGGGCAGGGGGCAAGAAATGTCCTTTATACTGAACTCCTTCCATCTCTCCTATCTTATGAAGGGGCATTTTCTGGTGTTGCAGACAGCTTAGTTCAAGAGAATTTTTCTGAGCTCAAGCCCCCCAACCCTACCTTGACATGTCATAACTTTGAAAACAATAACTCTCGCCATTGTCCTTCTAGAAGAGAGTTTTAAGACCAAAATCTACCCCCGTGGAGGAGTACACGTCTACACAGATGTGCCCTCAGAGGAAGCCTTGCCCCTCTCCTGTTCTAGGTACGCGCAGGCGCCCCTGAACAAACAAAACCACATTAGATATAGATGCACACGCAAACACACAAATACAGTATACTCTCGATAATTCGGACTCCCCATGAAAATTCATATACATCCTCATATACTTTATATATAAAAGTTGATTCGTTGAAATACGATTCCTTATACAAAACTGAATAAGTTCATGAAACATAATATGTAAAGGGAAAGGAAAATACTTTTACCGGACAGATTCTTTTATAGATGGGCATGTCAAAATGGGCATGTACTGAAGAAATTATCAAGAAGTGATGTGACCGCCTACATGGTCCCCCGCTTACAATTGTATTTCATCAACAACTCATAGTTACTGAGAGCACCGCTTTACCGGGAACGCTAATTGGGATTGATTTTGGATTCCCCATTGGAGTCCAAGTTATCGGGATTTATTCACCTCACTGGTATGCGCCTTTCCTTTCCAATGGTCTGGTATGTAGTGTGTGTACGTCAAAACTTGCTTCATAAGGGCTTCAGGACACCAGACGAAATTCTACAGGAAATAGGAATTCAGTCTGCATAATATACAACCAATCAGAAAAAATAGAAGATTATATATATAATTCTCTGCTGCTGTAAATAACTTCATATTTCAAAGAATTAGTTTCTAAACTATTTCCTTGAAATATGAAGCTATTTTCAGCAACACGGAATTGCAATCTGTTTCATGTGCGTAACTCCCATATGTACTGTCCTTTTAATCTATTCTCATCCAAGGATAAGGATAGAAGAAAAGGACTGGATACGAGAGTTACGCACACAAAATAGAGCCCGGAAGTAGCATTTGCAGAGCTGCAAGTGTTGTTTCCGTGCTCTATTTCCGAAAGAATATGAATATCTAGAGGTAGCTCTAACCAGGGGTGTCATGGAGAGGTGCTCTGGGGGTTCACCCCCTCCCGTTCAAATTATGAAAGATTTTGAGGGCTGAGCCCCCCTTCAAAGGTACGCTTCTATCAACAAAAGAAGAATGCTACTACCTTATACTTGCTTTCTACTTCTTTCAATACTTTCACATACACTGGTTTGACACAAAAATTATTATCATACACGCAAAAAATGGGCGTGGCTAGAGGCGTGGTCCAAATATTTCCTACAGTCCTCCCTCCTTGTTATAGTTTTAGGACAACACTACTGGCTCTAACGTAAAACAGATAATGATATAAAGGTGAACAATGCAAATTAAAACTGTCCAAACAGCGAAGGCAGAAACAAACCTCGTCAGGTATAAATGTTGAACAGCCTTTGATGAATAAACCAAGTCCTGCCATTATAGCAATGACGTAATCAGCCTTTAAAACATCTTGATCAAACAACGATAAACAAACGAGCACTGACAGCAAAGCACCCGCGAAGAAAGCTAAATTTCTGAAAAGGGAATTGTCATAGTTCAGGTAAATATACAAAACTACACCTGTATTCACTACAGCCACAAAAAGGAAGTGTATGCTAGTGTGCTTAGCTACAATTGATAAATCTACGATATCAGAATTAAATGTTTATAAATAGAAAAAATTCCCTAAGATCTATTTATTGTGCGAAAATCTCATAGAGTATTAGAGCTTATGAACATGTATGTACATCTTTATACTTATAGATACTTCATATATATTAAAATATCAGTGTAGCCTGATAAATATTTATATATTCTTCCAAAGTCTCTCAAGCCTATTACATCAAAAATCAGACGCAAAAAGACGACAATAACTGTCAGTTTGCAAA
>WIPJ01000270.1:141439-156777 GCA_018155075.1 Cassiopea andromeda
TTACACCTTGTATTGAGCAAGAAAAATTCAAGAATGATTTAAGAATAATCTGAGGCTCAAAACCGAAAATTCTTAAGAATATTGAGGCTCAGAAAAAAATTAGGTATTCTTATAAAAACAAAAAGAGTGTAGTTGGACATACCAATGTCTTGCTCCAAAGAAATCTGGTGATCGCTTTATCATCTAGATTGAAAGTAGAGAATATTAATAATTGTTGAAACTGCCCTTTGGGCTGCCATCATTCTAGTCGATACTAAAAATACAAATTACTAGTATAATGAGAAGAATGACCTAAGCAAATAATACGATAAACCTAGGCCAAAATGTGGAACAACAAGGAAGATGTGCAAGTATTAGATCACTTAATCGTATCAGTAAAGAATACCAATATATTTAAATTCCACAACACTATGACTGACCGCATCGCACTTCACTTTTGGCTTTATTTACCCCATTTTCAATTTCTGATTTTATTCCAGAAAATTGGAATTTTTTACTTTAGTTTGACCAGATTTGAATTTAGATTTTTCGACCGCTCTGGTTATCATAATATGGATGCAACTTTCGCAGGGCAATATCCAGTATTGCAGGGCAAAACCAATGAAAACTCATTAAATGAAAGTATGGAAGTTACTCCCCTGAATATGTATGTGATTTAATGACTTAAAATCAAACTACAACTTTGCAATTTCAACTAAATGGTATCTTGGTATTCCATAGATGAAACCTCGCTAACCACGGCGTCCGTGTCTCTGCTATTTTACTAGCGGCTCTTGGCCCATGACAATGACCGCTTATTTAGGCAAATTGATCTTTGACAGAACAATGGTGCATGAAATCAACCTTATGTAAAACCGCGAACCTCAAAGGAGATCTTATCGATCCTTTCTTGCTTGTCTACACCACAAGCAAACTGCCGCATAAAGAAATGCCAGGTGGTTAAAATGGTCATCCGACACGGTAAGAAAGAATATGCCCTAGGCCAGACAATTAAGCTGTTGCAAAGGCTCTAGGCTTATGAGGATATACATGGAACGCAGCGAGAATTTAAGACAAAACTATGCAATCAACATTGGAGTAGCGAATAGGAAATAGAACAACAAAGCTACTTATGTTTTTAATATAATAAACAATAAGTAAATCAAATAAAGAGGTGGCACCAGGAATTTTCTGACGGGGACTGACTCTTTCGATGAGGGGTCTAAAGCAAGGTTTTTAGGGTACTATACATGCCAAAAATCTCCGAAAAATAGCTTCTTGCTTTCCGAAGAGGCGGCTGGCATGCCCCAACGGGGGGCTATAGTTCCCTAGCCCTCCCCTGGCACCACCCTGACAAAATATCAATTCATGAAACCAACAAACTAATTCCTCATTCAGTTTTCATATTCCTTTATCATTCAGTCAAAAAGTCTAAAAGGCTGGTCAGAAAAGCTTACGTAACATCTACATGTAAGGCGGGTTTGCCAAGGTGAAGTAAAAACATCTGGCATTTACACAGAAAGAAAATACAGTAAAATCTGCCTAATGTGCAATTCGTGCAATTCCAACTTTCTTCGAACAAAATTCTCTGGCCCCTTGAAATTCTAGAAACAAGCCCTTTAAAAAAGTTACAATTCGAGCCTCTGCAACTTGAATTTTTACTAATTCAGCCGAACTAACCTGTCCACTGCAGAAATACCTTTCAAAATTCGAACTTTGTGCTAATGCCAAGAACAAAATGATTATACAAGTCTCTATTTTAAAGCTGGCTCTGCGGTGGGACCAATGAAATCCTGCTTTACACCTTTTAAAAAGCATACAGGGGAAAGGTAGTTTACCAGCTGATACTCGTAGAAATAGTTTGAAAAACGAAGAGAAGCTCAGCATTGTAAGGTTGGTACATATTCTGTGCTCAAAAAGCCAAATAAAAGTGTGTATGCCGAACTATGTAGTCAAGGCAAATTTGAAAATGAGACAACTTGAAAATAATAATCAGCGGTTCAAAATGTAAACGAGGCCAGTGTTGCGCGCCAAAACGAAAACGTTAAGCAATGGAAAATAAAAAAAGGCAACAGAAGAAGGAATGAACCTCAGGCGATGCAACTATTGCCACAATAGTCAGGCCTTTCAACTTCGCACAAGTCTATCAAATTGTTTCATTTCATTATTTTCATTATTTTCCTACTTTTTAATTGATCAAGCGCATCATTCTCTTGATCAATACAAATTTGCTATAAGTGCTGCTATTCAAACATAAAACTGTTGTGAATTTTCACGATTGAGCTCAAGGTATTAGTTGACCACTTGCTACAGTGGCAGTTTCTCACAATTTAACGCAATTTAAGATGGGGAATTCATTCTAAATAACTGTAAAAGGAGCCAAACAACTGTAAAAGGCTCTGATATGTTCTTCCCCTACATGGTCTATAGTAGCATGCATAAATGCGTCTACCAATAGCGACATCTTACAAATTGATATTTTACCAATTGATATTCTACCAATAAATGCTGTGCACTTGAAATAAGTAAATGTAGCATTTCATGCTTTGACACAACTAAGTAATTCCTATTGCCTTATCTTGCTCAATGTACCTACAGTAAATCAAGCTACAATTGTTGTCTAACAGGCGTACCTTAACACATGTTCCATAGAACCTTCAACGGGCTATTATAGGATTAAATGTGATCTCTCGGCATAAAAAATAGGTATGGGAAAGAAAATATATGCGGCAGATTAACTACACCTTTATCATGGGAAAGAGCACTAATCTTCCAGCTGTTAAGATGTCAACTTTTTCTAAAAGGGCTGAAACAATAGACTGGATTTGTTTGTACTTGCAATCGTATATTTACCACACCACCCTTAGGTATTTTAAACCAAAGTGATGCTCGTGTCCTTTGGTGAGCAACAAGTCGTATAATCGCAAATTTAAATGATTTGTGATATGTGGAAATCGGTCTTCGATTTGTGAAAGTCGGAATGTGAAACTCGGATGTGAAATACGAAAGTTTGAAAAATCCAACGAATGCATAAATCGATATGTGAAAATCGGAAAAACCCAACGAACTGCTAGTGAATTCAGTTTCCTGGTAGTATGTAAGAGGTATTGATCGCATTGATGAAGATTCAATTAAGACGAATTCCGAAATATGATGCCACTCACCCATTAACTAGTACCAATTATACCATTTTTCAGATCTTCCCTCTTTTTCTTGTAACGCAACGCAGCACAACCCTCCACTTGAACAATACGATACCGTAACACAACAAGGTACCACATTGGTGTAGAATTAAATTGGTAGCCAAGGGAGGCGATTGTTGTACATGCATTTTATAAGAAGCTAAGACCTTCACCCGCCTACTTATGTTAGAAACTGCGAAAGCGTCTTAACAAGAAAGCTCTGTTAATGCTATAAAATCTTGTCAAGTAAACATTTCTCACAAATTTTCATTTACAAGTAGCTTACTTTCAAAAGCAAGATCTGGTCTACAATGGCCTTTTACTTCTACTATATTTACTGACTGTAGGGGAGCTTCTGCTCCCTCCAGTCACAGCTAGGAAGCTCCGTCCCCTACTCTACACCGCTAACGTACCCTCCCTCCTTGTTAGAAGTGCTACGCGGTTTTATTGTACAATTGATAGGAACCAAGAGGAAAGGACACTTACTGACAATCCTTACTTGGTCGCATTCTCGCAAATAATGAAAGAGAACATAGTCGCATACACTCTTTTTACAAAAATAAATATTTTATCGGATATTTTGTCTATTTATAGTACCCTTACAGTATTTTAACCTCCATTTCGAAAGAGCCAACCTCCCATACGAAAATTCCTGGCGACACCACTGTTTGATCATATGATTCAACTTATTACAATACACTCTTTTTTGAAACTTCATGTTATATTCTCATTTCTACATACAAATTCAAGCTCACTATGTTAAGGTAACTTACAAATAACTACTTGTGGTTTACAAAGTAGAAAAAAATGGTCATAATAATAATTATAACAAAATGCTGGATTGCTTGTAACTCTAGATTTTTCCAATTTTGTCGTCGTCGGCAAAAAAAATACTGTAAGTGGACCTGATGGTGATGGTGGATATTTTTCTTTGAATGTAGCTTAGATGTCGGCCTTTTATAGAAAGTTCTTTAAGCATAGTAATTAAGTCAGCATGATGTGAATAGCAAAAACTATCAAAGTAAATTGCAAACGGACACTAACAATGATTCAGAAAAATCATAAATGTTATCTATTGAACTAGACAAGTAAATATAGCAGTGTAAAAAAATAACGATGACATGCACAGAAGAAAGACGTCCGTACGCTACTACATGATGTAAGCTACTGCTCGATGTCAATAAAGTCTATAAGAATATTGAGGCTCAGAATCGTTCAAATTTAAGAATAGTTTAAGAATAATGCAAGGCTCAATTCGAGTCTTAATACTGTTTAGTTTCAATTTTATACTATAAACATTATTCTGTTCCACTCTTGTTTTGCTGTATGATGGAGGTAAGACATCAATAAAGACTTGAACATGTTTCTTTCATTTTCAGGGGAAACTACACCTACGGTATTTCAGAAAAAAGTTAAGAACATTGAGATTCTGCGAAAATTGGACACTCTTAGAAAAAGAGTTTACTCCTTCGATAGATTGTAATATTTGCTATCAACAGAATAGCCCTATTTGCAACAAATGTCAGTATTAAATTTTACTCATCCAATTGAATGTCTACGATCCCTTCGGGTTTGCTTTAGACCGCGACATCCTTAATTTTCTCCAAGGAGATTATTCCCAAATACTACAGAGACAACATTGCGATGAAATATATGCTTTGATGGGTCTCAGAAGCCCCCAGGGCCTATGTGACTTACTTCTGTTTGCAAGTAGATATTATCCAGACCCTACTAGTTACTCATTGGCTTTATTCAATGACTTTACTCGTTGCAAAGTGCAATAATGGAGTTTGCATAAAATACACAGACACATCAATATGCGCGTGTGCGTGAGCTTAAGTGATTGGTGTGTGACACCGCTGCATTTTCACATGTTTTTTGAAGTGCTCTAAGCACCATTTTCTTGGTTTTTGGCCAGACTCAAGTTTGTAAAGCGAACACAGTCGGAAATGTACCAACTGGATAGGCGGTGAGGAGCGTGAGGGGTTGCACCGTATACCAACATGTAAGAAAGTGCAAGACAGTTGGTCATAATGCAGGAGATTTACTATACTGTTGGTAGTCTTGGGACATCTCTGGGTAGAGTTATTCCGGGAATAGCAAAGTTGAAGAGAGAGTAGTGAGCTTGAATCAGTACGAAAGAAGTAGGGAAGGCTCTGTGAGCACAGTTATCGAAAATGGTAAAGAGCATGCATAGACCATTTAAAAGCATTTGAAATTAAAGGAGGAAGTATATGCAAATTGTGCTTCTGCATGGGCCAAGGCTGTCCCATGTGTTGCAGGTTCGGTTCACGTATCGATGCTTTACTTGAGCATAACTTTTATACTTAACACAACTTAACTGTAAACGATGCCTACGAACAACAACTAACAACTGACTAGAAATGATAGATACATCAAACCGATAAGAGAACTAGGATTGACGGTTGTCAATTAACGAAACCAGTTAATGTCTTAATTAAATGTCACTATATGGTGCCTCTCTGATCTGCTCTTGCTGTCTAGCATCAGGGGTTCCCATCATGAACCCTACACATAGAAGAAATTGAACTAAAGGGGTCCAGTAATAGACAAGGCTCAGTAGTCTGCACGAAAATGGAATTAAGGACAAGAAAGCGGGAGTTTGGGGGCGTGCCCCAGGAAACTTATAACTTCGCATTCTTTGGACCGCGGGAAAATGCCCTTTTTTCAAAAAGATGGAAATCAGTTTCATCATTGAGCTCTATGCAGAGAAGAACTGAATCCCCAACCTGCTTTTAATGGAATTTGACAACTTTGTTCACCGATCTCATAGGCGTATCCCATGTCGGTTTTAGGGCAACTCCTAAGAACCCCCAACCTTTTGAGGACCTGAGGGGACCGCTAAGAGAGGACCGCTCAGAAGGGACTACTCAGAGGGGACTGCTGACAGGGGACCGCTCAGAGGATTGCAAGAGACAGATATTTTGCATTATAATGGAGTCAACATTAAGATTGGGCTCCAATCTTATTGAATTCTTAAGAGTCCCATGTTCCTCACTGACCAATCCAAAACATATTTATCTCTTGAAGAAATCTATCCCAAAACAAAGAAAAGGAAGCAAACTATACTCGCATATGAGATTACCGTATAAGCAGGTCGTAGCCAAGGGGGGCACAAAGCTTCATCTGAAACTTCAGGGGTCCTTATCCCCAGGCCTCCTCTTGGCTACAGGTTTGCTCCTGGCCCATGTAGTACTTCGAATGGCCTAGTAGATATGAAGTCAAAGTTGCAGGAGCGTTGGGCCTAAGCAAGAAACTGGACAAATTCATGATGGGCTCCCTCCATGGGTACTTACTACATTATTAGCTATGTTGACAAATGGGTCCTATCAAAATGACTGGGCCCCCATTCAACGTCTACAACGAATTGATTACGTGAATGGGTCCCCATTTATCAGATTTCCCCAGTCCCAATTTCGGAGCCACAATAACGCCACTTTACAACACCAAATGACTCATTTTTCGGTTCCCAAGAACTGTATTTTTCACTTAATCTTTAAATCCTCAAGGCGTCGATTGAATACACGTGTTTTATATAAGAAAACTGCTTTTTGAATAGGAGTCAATTTTCTTATATTTTCCCAAAATTACGGCTTGCATTTTATTAATATTTTCTTAACTTTTTCCGGAATAAGCTGGCTAAAAAGAGTCATCTAGTCTTTGCTACTCTTGCAATGTTGAACTTATGTTCTATCTTGAATATTTCGAACGCAAGATGAGATAATGTTGATTTTTGGCAAGCAAAAACCTGAGCTTTTGAAGTTAACGCGTTACAATTTTCTTAAAAGATTTTCTTGACCTTTTGCGTCTCTTTTCTTACAAACTTTTTTCTCACATAAGAAATAATGCGTATTGTTTGATCGGCGTAAATTTCGAAACGGGTATTCGCACATTTGTGTGTACTACGTATAACGACATAGCAATGAATTCGCATTTAGTTTTTAACTAGACGGTACTAAAACGTGATGCAATGAACATGCAACTGTACCACACACAGATGGATAAAGCCAAAGCAAATACCACATAAAAGTTGTTTTGGCTGAGTACGTAATCATGGTCACCGACCAACCTAAACTCAATTTTAATCGCCTGTTTTCAAATATATTCTTGTATAAAGTTGGCATATAAGACTCTGACTGTACAATATGAAAAGGAGTAGACAAGAAATCCTGGGATAGATATGTACAAGCAGGGTCACCGAGAGGGGGCAGGAGGCAAACTACCCCAGGGCCTCAAGGTCTAAAGGGCCTCATAACACCAAATGCTTCAAAGTCTTGGGGGCCTCATAAAATTTTCTGCCCGCTTTCCTCGCAGGGGGACGCCTCCTCTTTTGCCCTGGGGCCTCTGAATTCTCTCGGCGGCCCTGTGTACAAGATCAAAACAAAATGACAAAATATCATCTTTTCACAGCTGCCTTAAAATTCATTGTTTCAAAAATTGCATGAATAAATATCTAAAGTTTTCAGACAAAAATGGCCGTGCAACTTGATAAGTCCAATTTTACCAAACTGATGAAACAGAAACAGTGCCGTAACTAAGATACTCCGCGGGTACTTGAGAATTCAGTATGATTGGGGCCCCGTCCTATTTTCACAGCAAATAATACAAAACGGCTTATTTGTTGAAAATCTATGAGGGGCGCCCTTATTGCCTCAAAAGGTCGAGGGCCCTGGCCCGAACCTACGTCGGCTACGCCACTGAACAGGAAAATTAACTTCATCAAAGGATTGAAAACCGTAATAACATTTAATATGTCATGATCTATTGACTACGCTAGAAAGAGCTCAAACCGATGGGAAATAACTGCATTACCATTTAATCCCCATTCGCTTTATACTGTGAATTTAATTTGTTATACTGTTACAACAAATGAAATTCAAGGTAAGAAAGTGAATAGGGATTAAATGGTAATGATTTACTTTAAGTCCTGCTGATATCACAGGTATTAGTAGTTGCAAATGCTTAAATTACATCTACCCCATTGAGAAAGTGCTGAATTGTGCGTACGATTGAAATTTGCGATGTAATACAAAGAGTATACGCGGCTAGGAATGGTCTCGTGTAGAGAATACCAAACTTGAAAAATCAGGCTTTTACTAAAACATGAAAAACGCGTATTTTCTATGAAAAGTCCCTGGTGACTCTATGAAAATTGTATGATTTTCAATCACACACGTAAGTGGTGAAAATGCCCTGGAAGAGATAAACGTGCCTGTACAATCACTTTGGAGGGGCAAAAGCCTTATTTTGTTATCTCCAGGTTAATACTATTGTTAGGGTGAAAATCCATGCCAAATTTACCATTGGGGGCATATTAATATCATATCATATCATCATATCAACAATTTATTTATAGTAGGCAAAGGAAATTAAGATAGCAAAATTACTGCTAATCCCCGTAGCAAATTCTTCGTGCTTCGTCTGCAGGTACGTGCCTGGTTCTAATGCTTTACGTATGTAAATTAAATGGCAGGGTAAAAGGCTACATGTCCTGCACCACAAAAATGATAACACTTAGTCCATTCGCTAACTACGTAAGAAAAAATTCTTAAAGAGAAGCAAACACAAAAAAAACTGTACAAAACTTAAATATACATAAACAAAGTCATTTTAAATGTTTGTCAGCCTATCGACTGTCTTATACCTCAAACAGCCATTATTTAAATTTCTCACCCTTTTCGGCAGCCGAGTAGTCTATAAGAATATTGAGGCGTAAAGTCGCTGAAATCTAAGACTTATCAAAAAACAATGCAAGGCTTGAGCTTATGAATATTCAGATCTAATGCTTATTTCAGCTTCTTTTAGGTGGTGTAGAAAAGGTGTTTTAACTAACTGACTAACAGTCTATTCTGTCTATTGACTAATGACTAATTTGCTCCAAAACTCAAGACTAATGAGTAACCTTACTTATTTAATTGACTTAAAACTAAAGGGAATTATTTCAACTTCTTGAAGAAAATTTCTTGAGAAGTCAATATCTTAAATAATTCACATTGTAATGTTTCATTTGCGGCCTGATGTGCAGTTTCTTTCCTTTAACCTTGCTACAAGAACATTACCCAGTGAATGAAAGCTCACAATTAATGAGACCATAACTTCAAACTGGCTACGAGAATAGAACACAATACTGTAGCGTATGAGGTTATGAATCTAAGATGGGAGAAATTGACGTTTGTGTGCCACAGGGATCATGCCTTGGACTTCTACTCTTTTTGATTTACATTTACGATCAACCCAAAGTCACCCATGGTAAAGTATCCATGAACGCTGACGTTATCCATATATCAGAAGCTTGAGTTATATGTCCAATGAAATTGCCAAACCAGAAACAGGTACTAAAATCTAAAATTATTATATAAATAGTTAAATAGTAATCAGCTTTTCTTCAATGTAGCGAAGACAAAGTCTATGCTCATTTCGACAAAACCGAGGTGAAAAATAAAAGCTAATGATCCATGACTGAGAGCTGGAATGTGGCGATGTAATCAAATATCTTGGCGTACATATTGATGACAGCTTAACTATGCAGCCACACCTTAAGACTTTCCAATTCAGAGCTCAATGCACAGGCTATGTCTTTGAAATCCTTCGCGGAACGTGCTAAGGCTAGTGTCGTCCACGTACACCGTAACCTTAGAGCATTTTATGGCACAGGATAGATTAGTAATATAAAGGAGGGACAAAAGAGGGCCAAGCAGGGTAGCCAACAGTGAAATGAAATTCTTTTCCAGGGGATGTTCTTCCAAATTTTAGCGGTTTTCCAGGGTACGTTTGACTATGTTTTCGACAAATATAATTATCACATATAGATCTGCTGCCTGTACCCATCAACATTTCATTCTACGTTTTACTTGAAAATTTGGGTCCGTTGATGGAAAACGAGGCTGCTTGCCACATGACAAATGACACGCTGTTTTATCCCCCAATAACCTCATAGATCCTCCTCCCCTGCATTACAGGAATAAAAAGTGCAACAGCACTGCAAAGCCAAAAATTGATGCACGGAAAATTAGTTTCAGAACTTAATTTTTCAGGGGTGGGATGCAATTTCAGGGTTTTCCAGGGTAATTTTCCAAGGGCAAACAAAATCCAGGGGTTTTCAGGGTCTTCCAGGGTTTCCAGGGTTTGTTGGTCACCTTGCCAAGGCATGATCCCTGAGGGGTACCACAGGTTATACTTTCAACATTAGATGTAATATTTGTTGTTTCAAAGCTTTCTTGGGTTCTTCATTCCGTATTTTTACACTTCCAAGCAGAATGAATACAGGAACACACAACCTTCTATATCACGCAAAATAACTTCCAACCACGCGTCTTTCATTTACAGTCATCTTAAAACCATTTTTTTCCAGGGGAATGGGCCCTACATAGATGTGATTCCATTGACTTAAGAGCACTGTCGCCTCTTAGATCCATATTAGCTAAGGTCTTTCAACGGACAATTATGTTTTCAACTTTGGGGTAAAACTATGGGACAGCCTACCAGCAGAGGCAAAAAGCATCTACTCTCGGCATCTTTAAAATATTATTTCAATACACTTGCATTTTATTTTCTTCCTTTGATTTAATACACTCTAAGATTTACTTTTGTGTGTATTTATATTTGTTTCATATTACATCAATGAGACTCACATTACATTGTAATTTGGTCTTCAAAACATCGCCTTTATTGCATATTTAGGCCCCTTGCAAAAAAAGCATTTGCTGAAGGGTTACCCTCTTTAAATATCTGACATAAAATTATTGACTGAAAACCAAATTTACAGCATCGCCAACATGGCACCAAATCTTCACTCAATTCAGATTGCAATGAACCCAGCGTAAATTTCGGATAGGCCATAGTGAAAAAAACTCAAGTTATTTCCAAACTGCAATAAACGTAAAATCTAGACTTTCAACACTAAACTCATCCTGTTCGTTGCATTCTTCCTCCTCCATCATTTCTCCTCCGACTTCCCAATCTAAAAACCTAGCTCCTCCACACCTTAACATCATTATTTTGGCACATCAAACAAGTCTCTATATTGCGGAATACCTCTGCTACAGCTGAAATCAAACATCTCTCAAATTTCCAAACTCCGCAAACGAGAAATTCATACTCAGTAAATACATATCGCCTGTGGGTACCTTGGTTAAAAACTTTGACTACAAAAAAGCCTTTTTTTCTGTATTCATTGGGTTGCCGTGCAGTGAGTATAAATCTCGAAGACTCCCAAATGACATCCTTGTATGAGAGCAATGATTAGATCACGTATAGAATGTATGCGCAAATGATGACCTAATATGGAGCTCCAAAATAAGCTTTTGTTGAGTTTCTATGGCCTAGTTGCAGCAACACGTGAGCATTTGGTGACAGTCCTTGATAATACTGCTGTTCATAGCCTTATTTCTGTAATATAATGGCGTAAATCACCATGTCAAATCCACTGCACTAGTAAAAAATCTACTCCCTGAATGCCCAGTTCCATACTAAGGCCATACAAAGGTGAAGTCGGGTGCATGGCACTGCAACCTTGAGCATTCATCTTCAAGGATGTTACGCGGAAAGAAAATACTGCTTATTGTTGCTTATTATGCTTATTGTCATATTGTATGTTATTATGTTGTTGTAAGCTGTTGTAAGTAGTAAGAAATAGTAGAATTTGAATTGAATTGAATACTTGATCCTGTATAAATATGACAATTTTTATCCTTCAGATGCTGACAACATTGCTTCAAATAGACTACAAAGCATAACTCAAGGAAGCTGCCAGGAGATGAATAAGAGGGAAATGAAAGTGGCGCTATGCGTAAAAGTTCTAAAACATCTAGCTCTCGAAAGCATGACTTATCAGTGTGAAGTTAAGAATACATTACAAAGAGCAATTAGCAATATACGAGATAAAATATCGTGTAAAGCATGCCAAATCATACTTTAAACAAATCGCATCTCATCATATCTAATCACTGAAGCATTCAAACGTGGAGTGCAAAAGTAGCTGCTTACAGTAAGCAATTGGAAAAGGCAAGGCTTACCTCGGCATATCGGAAGAATGAGTACAGAATTTGATACAGAAGAATAAATGGACACAGAGCCAGATTCGCCAAACCGAAGAAGAAGATCCTTTTGGACAATCTAAACGAAAGCAAACGATAAACATAAGTTGTGCCACAGAGTGAATAACTTGACAGGGAGTTTCAACTGAAAGAAGGGGAAATCTGAAAGGCAAAAAATACACGTCTTAGTCTGCACAAAAGCTGCCAAATGCAATAACAATTTTCACTAAGACAATAACTAAATCCAACTTACCTACCAATGATGAAAGTCCGGCGTTGAATTCAAAGTAAGAATGCACAAAATAATGAAAACAAAACAGCAGAATGCTACTACAACCTTAGCTCCCATAGGAAGAGATGACATTACGTCTACAATCATTCATCTACTACTGGTCAACCTGTATCCCCTAAGGGCTTTAGTGTTATCAGTAGCGCCTGCAACAGCATAGATCTCTTAATTCATGAGAGTTTACTAATCCTAAGAGACCGTCCAACCCTTAATTCCCAAACGTCCTCTATCCAACTTACGCTTTTCTAACTTATCTATTTACCCTTGAATTTGACCATGGACTTCATGGTCTACCCTTCCCATTGTTTTGGTTCATTGATTTAGTCTTTAGTTGGCTTTTCCTATGTGATGGCAGATAGCTTCGAGCGGTAAAAAGCTACAACTTGGTTTTCCAAATATTTTATGGAATCATAACATGAACTCCCAAAAGAGAACAAGGAATTATGGCTAGCCAATCGCGTAGACTAAAACTAAAAGTATTTAGGAAACTATAGCGTTTATAAGCATTTTAACAGGAACTACGAATAAATCTAAATGATACAAAATTAAGAAGAACATGAAAGGTATGTATGGGAAAATATAAGAAAAATCGTTAGTCAGGGTATAATCAGAGATACTACAATGGTATGAAAAAGAGGTGGTTACGTAAATAAATCTGGAAGCGAGACTAAACAGGACGAACAAGGAAATGAGGTTACTAGTCAGTAGAAAAGGAATGATATGAAGCAGAGAAGGCATTTTAGAATGAATGAGAAGAAAAATAGCGTATCGTTACACCTAGGTTTCCTATAATTATTTTGTTTATCCTTTACTTTCGTATAAATTTCCATTTTGTGGTACTTTATTGCATTGATAATGGATCCCTCGAATTAGGGTCCGAAACGTCTGGTCTTGTCGCATATCATGGCAATGTCTTAATAATTCTGGAACTCTCGTAATTGGAAAAGTCAATAATGCAACCATTTCTCTTATTCTCGTCCTCTTTATTCTGCAATTTAATGGAAATTGCGCTTCCTTCAAAGCAAATCTATTTCTAATGCTGCATTATCATTATTCACAAAGGAAATGTAGAATGCTAAAGAATAGCTAACTACCCTTCCGAGAAAAGACTTCCTTATAGTTATGCTATTGTGTGACTTTAAACATAAGCTTGACAAAACGAAGCATGGCATACAGGGCATTGCTTAAAGGCAGAAGCGCAACAGGTACGGCTAATGGCTGGCAGAACATACTGAGTTGAAATCACAGTCACTTGTAGACTCTAAAGTTTGGATAGCTTAGTGACAAAAGGTCACACTCCTAGTAGTGCATTCTCGAACACATACACATACAGAGTTGATAAAATGGCTCGCCAGGATGATTTTTGGTCAATAAAGTTGTTGCTAATGAACCAGAGAGCTTATTACTAGAATAAGAAATTAACCTATATCTTGTAAGGCTGTTCCTAGCTAACCCTCTTTTCCTACATTGACAGCCTTCAAAGGGACCACAGGAAACTAGCACGTTTTTTGGTCGGCGCTACAAAACCAAACTAACAAACAGTAAAACAATTAATGAAGTATAGCAGAAATAATCAAACAAAAATGTAAGCCATGAGCTCACATTTTTGCCAACAGCACAATATCTTCATTTACTGAAAAGCCACACACTTAATAACAAACAATATCTAAATAGACTACACCAAAGCAACAATAGAATTGCCTCAGGAGAAGTGGTCCCGCGCAATAAGAATATTAGGAATTGGTTTACCAGAGTGTGCAATGCTGGTCAATTGACATAGAGAGTTGTACACAAAGAGCAAATTGCCAATTTCGTGTTGTATCAGACTTGGGATTCAGACTCAGCTATTATAACACAATAAGTTATAAATGTTAGTAACGAGCTCATTAATTAATACTCCTTTTAAATGTAGGGAAAGGCCACCAAACGAATAATCAGTGTCGTATACCAAATTAGATTGTCTTACCACAGCATAGGTGTCAAATCTTGATTGGCTAACAAAGGAATCCTTGGAAGGTAATTCCTTTGCTATCCAATCAAGATTTGAAACCTATGTTTCTTAGCACATCTTCTATAGACATTGATAACATAGGAATACACTTATTTTTGCACTCTCTGCCTCTTTTCACTGTTTAATTGATCCTCAGGTATTGAAACGTGTGCTGAATCCAATAAAAAGCTCCATGGAAAGCACACATTAGTCAAAGTAGGTCGCTATATTAACATTCAACTCTAGTCTCATCAGAAAGCTGGAGGCAAGCATTTACTATGAAAATAGGTTAGCATTTTAAAACTATGAATATATTTCCTTACCTAGTAGCCAGCGCTCTCCTGAAAGGAAAAAGAAACTGCTTTTTAGCATGGAGTAGGTAATTCAGTTTCAGCTCATCAGTGGCACTTACTGCTACTACTGTCAGAAATCTATAAGACAAGCTTAAGCCTTAATCCTTAACCCTTGCTGCATAAAAATAATTTTTTGTACAGAAATGCACATTATATAATCTACGCATGAATAACCGACTTGACTCGCCACAAGTGAGAGCAGTATCTTATGGAATACAAAGTTCTGAAATCATACATGACTTCAAAAGCTTTCTAAAGCATTGGAAAGGTCATGAATAATGCCACTGTAGACAATGTAAACACTACGTAGTGCAAGTTGGTTTCTTGACCTAGTACTCTCTATTTTCATTTTCAATCTTTTTTCTTTTTATATCATTACAAAATTAGGTTTGAACAAGTAAAACTTGTTCAAACCAAATTTTGTAATGATATATATATATATATATATATATATATATATATATATATATATATATATATATATATATA
>WIPJ01000270.1:156957-214489 GCA_018155075.1 Cassiopea andromeda
AATTAGCTTAGTAGCTTTGCGATTTTAGCCTACCATAAATAAATCAACTATTATTGTACTAACTAGATAACTAGACATAGCAATGAATCATAGTAATTCAATTACTCATTCAACACATCGACCTGTCATAATAATGCATGGTGGAAATTGCCAAATTAAGTTAATGGAGAGATGGTTTAAGCAACATAGACCTTAAGTCTGTGAATATTAGAAAGATGAATTTGTGATTTGGAGACACACAACAAGAATGAAATATTCATAAAAAAGTTAGAATCTTACAAATCAATCTAACTTCATAACAAACAACTTATTTTCCAATGAAATTACAAAAATTAAGGAGTACAGCCATTTTTGCAAAAATAAAGTTTATAAGAATATTAACGATCAGAATCCCTGTAATTTGAGAGTAATTTAAGAATAATCCAAGGCTTAAGCTTCTTCAAGGTTTGGAGTTTTTGTATATTCGAGTACTAGTTTTGCTTTCAGGAAAACTTTTGCACTATCGAGAAAGTATTTATTATTTTACTCCACTGTTGTTTTGGCGTTATAATGAAGTAAGATATAAACAGAGATTTGAATACTCTTCAACTGTTCAAGTGACGTGTCCTCTAATACTGATGACTGTCTTAAAATGTTGTCATGAACCAGAACATGAAAATAGATGCTGCTCTCATTCATTAAACAAGATTTGACTCTTGACGAATTAAAAAGCTAACTATAAAAGCCACGGTAGGACTTGATATACACAGTAAAGAGTTAACACTAATTGATTTCAAATCAATTACGAAACCACATGTCTACCTTCCGAGATTAAAAACCCTCTTTTTAATTGCGGTAGCTACACATTCAGCCTTAATTACACCAAAGCTATCCCGTTCTTGACATTTGCTTGAGCAAAAAGCCATATGCTATGTGGAACTGTCAAAGATCATAGAAAGTGGTTTGATGCTCTACCATTTAATTGCAAATTGCTATTGTATCTTGCAGACATTAAAGCTTCATTGCTGTACGATTCACTACTAAAACTGTTGTACGCGATCGAGTAGAAGGTCGCATTTTAGTCCCGTAAAATACGACGACACAATTCGGAGCGACGAAAATGCGATGCTTTACTCTGGCCTGAGTAGATTAAGGTGATAACTCAATTCTATTACTTAGATATTCTCCAGTCCGGAATAGACGCCTCCCCACGACTAGTTTTTTTGAAAAAAATGTACACCATAACATTCTTATTGCAACCCCCCTCTTACTAATTTTGATCCATGATGGCATCTTCCAACCTAGACTTGAATTTGCGTTGCTAGATGAGCGCATAAAAGAGAGAAATTGCTGTCAAAAGCACAGACAACGTAGCTGAAAGTCGTACCAATGATGGTGGTATTAACAGAGGATGATGGAAAATATTTAATATGTTGGCAATCATGAAAAGAGTTGATACAAGGGCATCTCAACACAGGATTTGAAATTCATATTTCAAAGGCATAGAACTGCCAGTAATGGTCGCCCCAGTGGCATAGTTTACGTCTTCCCAGGTTAAATTTCTAATTTATCTATCCACAAATAAATCAATCTCACTTACTACCTTTGATACATATTGACGAGTTAGTTACCTAAGTCATCTCGCATCTTGGATGACCAGCAGCCGAGATTTTGTCTCATAACCAAAAAGTATGTTTTAGACCAGCCATAGTCATCGTAGCCCCAGTTCGTATAGATCAGCAATTAATCAATCACTATTTCATTTGCATGAGAACCCCGTCCTTTCTCCAATAAATGCTTTACTCTGCAAATGCTTGAATGGCCATTGTGTTCTCCACTTTTCGATCAAAAACTATCAATTTTCATCGAATGTTGTATTTGATGTTCAAAAAATGTAGTATTTTTTTAATTTGATATATGCCAAGCCATGAAAACAGAATTTTTCTCATGAAAAGAAGTAGAAATGGAAAATGTAAGACTTCTGCTTGGAAAAAGCTTGACAGAGTCGTACGAAGCACAAAAACCATGGATTTGAGGTGATGAAACAAAAAACTTTACAGGTCTTTGTCAAAACATGCAACAAAAGTTTGTGAAATGCAATGACTTCGAAGTATAGGCCAAAAAAGATGCACGACTGGGGCGAAAAGACTCTAGTGCAGGCCCTCTCAACTTAAAATCTGCTGAGCGCCACTCTGGCAATATTAGCAAGCAAGAAACGCCACAGCGAAAAACATACTCTTGAGTGCCGAATAGACGTCCCCCTCGCTAATTAAGTTTTCAAGAATTTTCCAACCAGGAGACTCCTATTCCAATCCCCCCCGTTTATCCCAACCCCCGGGTAATTCTTTAAAGTAAGACGTCACCCAACACAATTTCTATAGGAGATACTTTGGCTTGCAAGAAAGAACTATCATCAAAAAGGTCAAGCTGATCACGTGTTGCATTGTTTAGTGTTGTTTCATTCTGTGAACTTGGCGATGTTACTTCGTTATAAATATGTGGAAAGAAACGATTGCCTTTCTATCACATTTTTTGTCATTTTCCAACCCCCGGCATATTAGTGCTTTGGGATTTTTCCAGCCCCCATCCCCGCTAGTTGCAGAGGCCTGCTCTAGTGCATGATTGACCGATTTAGTACATACATGGGCGAGTGAGACTCTCTTCACTTGCTCAATTAGTACACTGCCGTAATTCAAATATCGTGACAGTTCACCTTTGTGTGACATCTTTATATTCTTCTCTCAGCTTCCACGGTGTCTCAAATGGAGCACCAATACCAGCAAATAACAGCAACTTTAAATTGTATTTCATTCCTTGTGTTAGAAATGTCCTAGAAAAGCAACTACATCTATTCAATGTTAGGCAAAAAGTATGAAACTAATTAATAAATTATGTAAATAGGTAATAAAAGAATTACAAAAGTACGCAAGGCAGCGAGGAAATAGAGCTTGGTACAAATACACAGGGTCTCAAAGGACTAAACAATAGGGTTACCGTTCTAAAATTGTATTAACTGTGCTGTTGGAAATTTAGCGGCCACGCCTTTGGTCACGCCCATTCCCCCCATTGATCACTATAATGTGCTTGTGACTGCTGTGTAGGTAAAAGTACAAATAGGAGAATAAAGTCGACGAAGGGTGATAGCAGCTTTCTTCCATTGGTAAACCACACCATTCATCTCTTCGTTTTTGGTAGATTTATAGTTAACAAATTACCCAACCTAACATGTTCGATAAAGGGAGATCCTGAGTCCCCGCAAAACTCTCTTGATTTTGACAAGGGGGCTTAGCCCTCATGAGTCTCCTCCAAAGCACTCCCTCCTTGGCAACACAAAATTGTCTATGTATTCATTGCAACTACATGAACTATGTGAAGTTGATACATAATTATAATGAGCAAATTGACGGAGAATTAAGTAAGCCAATATGAACTAGAGACGAATAGATCTTCAAAATCATCTTGAGAAACTCGGCACAATAACCATAATGAGGACAAACCTGTGTCCCAAAAATGGAAACTTGAATAAGCAAGGAAGGATAGCTTTGTTCTGCATTGCAACTAAATAATTTTTGTGTCTCAGTATGCGATGATAGATATCTAAAACAAAAAAGATAGTGTAAGACGAAAAAAGGTCGGGCTGCTATGAATTCCAGACAGGAAAAACTGGTCTTTAAATTAACTTACAAGCATTCCTTGTGGTTAACAACAAGGACCTAGTTTTCGGAAAATTGCATCTTTCTCCTTGGACAATAAATGGACAAAGGTCCAAAAAAATTACCAATAGCTTCAGGGCCGTTTGAAAAAAACTGCCGTATCATACAAGAAAAAGCTGTAAGTTATCCGAAACACGAAAAGTAATCACCCTCAACAAAGTCCCTGACAGATTTTAAAAATTAAGAGTTTCCAAGCAGATTCTACAAGCTTCCTAAATGATTCAGAAATGATCATCAAATAAGATGACAATAACTCCAATTCCCTTACCCACATCTAACTACTCTTTGACTAAGTAAGAAAATTACAACTAACACAAACTAAATCAAACAAGCTGCTGAGTGAGATTAGGCAATCTAGGATATATAAGCAGATGTTTTGAAATAAAGCTAAGGTATTTGGGGAACGGCCGTAACAACCGTTATTTGAAACAATATAAATGAACACAAAACGCTACAAACAACAAAAAACATGATTAATAAATGAGCAGAAATTATGATGATTAGCTTATCTGATAAACCTTATCGGATCGAAAACTCCTTAAGTTTGCATTATAGAGATGAGCAAATTATGAACTGCACGACTACGAAAAATACCTAAAAATTGTGGAATGGAGTCAGGAAGCAGTAGGTCAGTGAATGCTTCAAGACAACACTTATCCAACAAGACAAAGCAGTTAGGATTGGGCAGCATCTTTGTCGCTTGGGCGAATTTTCCCCGAAACTTGAAAAGCTATGTTGGCATCAACAATGTATTTTTCTCCGAGTTGTGCCGTCCGTTTTTAAACCTTGATAATATGTATCTTATGAGGCTCTTTCTATATGCTTAAGATCTCCTCACTATGAAAAAAATCGTAAGCACGGTTCCATATCGCTGTAAACCGTGAAATGCATCCAAGGGTGTTTTCCAAAAGTTTTAACAAGGGGGCTCTAGGTGCAATGTCATAAAATGGGGGCAACTACACCGATATTGTCAATTTAATCAACTATGACATAATATAACCAAAAATTAGAAAGATCTCAATAGCCAAGTAGCGCTTAGGAAATTCATTATATCAATACAATGCCAAACATTGGAAGCAAGGTCAATGTTTCTTAAAATGCAAGATCAATACAAAAATATTGGGAGGGGAGCTGAGCCCCAAAATGAACAACACTTTTAACAATGTGGGTTCCATCCACCTGAGCCACCCTAGAAATCACCCATGAATGTGTCCCAGTAATGTCGGCGATGCAACAGCAATGCAATTGGCAAGTTTGCAGATGGCCTGGTAACAAATTACGCCAATTGTGATCTAAAAATGTGCCAAAATACGCCAAAACACTTTTCTGGATTGCGCTCACGTGCATTTTAAAATTTTAGCATCTAAATTGAAGCTAAATATGACAAGTCTTGCCATTTTTGTATGGAATGATGTGGGAAAGCTGCAGCAAACTGCATGCATTAATTAGAAACATCAAGACCTCAAAACTCTTTTTGGTACAAGCCCGTAATATCTTTTGCATATAAGAAAAAGAAGATTTCTAGTAGCAAAGTAGAGAAATGGATTATATGAACGTCAAAACTTGCTTTTTCTTGGTAGTAAAAGCAAAGTGATTTTCTGTTGTCCTTTAATGTCATGCAAAGCAGACGCAGTAACCAGGTGTAGAATGCTGTAAGGATGCTGGTCTTCATTGCTTTACTTTTTCAAACTTCATGTAATTCAATATTTTTTCACATAATAATAATGCATCCTCTTTAAAATAGCGCAATATTGATTTTCAAACTCAATAATAATAAAAATAGCAAGTAGGGATTTGAGCAACTTTTTGAAGAGAAGATGGTGAATAGACTAGCAAGCCAAATGCGGAAGTCAGTGTCACGAGAAAGTGAAGCAACGCTGAGGAACGTTTTGTTTGGGCTCACTGAGCATGATTAATGGATCATCTACCTTTCTGGTATAATTCCCTGAGGTTAGGTATATGTGAAAGCTAGCAGTAATGACTGTATTTAAATTATTCTGAAATAAGCCAAAAAATACGCCAAATCAAGAAATATGGCAAACAAAGTTTTAGGAGCTCTGGACCACAAAAGGAAGCCAAAACAGCTAAATTTGGCATCCAATACGCCAAATTGGCAACCCTGACAATGGGGGCCATTGCCAACAGTTAAACTCATCTCAATATTTCCTGTCTCGATGAGGAAGTCGGTGATATGGCGGGAACGTTGGCAACATCACTACAAAACTTTCCCATATCACTCTACGCGTATATCCATATCAAAGGAGATAGCTTTTTGATCCAGGTATCCAAAGCTCAGTGCACAGGAGAGCCTTTGTCTTCACAAAAAGACTTTATTTGTAGGTTTCGCACACAAAAATCTTTCAAACGTAAAGAGCTACACTAACAAGAATGTTCTTTGTTATCACATAAAATCCTAAGTCGGATTGCTAGCCCAAATATCTCCATCTTTGAACGGCAAAATTATGTAGTGTGCGGAAAATTCAAAGGTGAGAATCTTAGTTTGAAAAGCAAATATATTCCGCGTGCGTTGTGCCTAGATAAACAAAAGGGGCCAAATAGGATAACTGGTACAAATATAAAGACGATTCAGATGCCAAAAAGACGCACCGAGCTCCGTTAATTCAGCTTTATGAACGCACATATGATGCAACTTTTGAGCTTCAATCAGTTTTTTCTGAACATCACGCCATTGCATATTCTGTAGTTCGCTCTAAAATGAAAGAGAGACGCATGAGGCATATGCTAACAACCAATTTTCTATACTCTCCCTTTTTTAAAGAATGAAATGAGAATCATAATCTTTGAAATTTAAAAATACGTTAAGAAAAACAAAAGGCATAAGCTTTATCAAGACTTAGAATTCTTGTGTATTCGTGTTACAATACTGGTTGCAGATAGACTGTTTGCACTATCGCAACACTATTTATATTTTGTACCATTTTTGTATTGCTTAATATGATGAAGTAAGACATAAACAAAGACTTTGACTTATGGCATTGATTTTCAAGCGAGGGTACACTTATGGTATTTAAGATTAATTTAAGAATAATCTTAGGCTCAAAACCAGAAGCATCTTAGAATATTGAGGATCAGCAAAAAATTGCCTATAATGCAATTCACAAACATACACAGAGGCCACGAAATTTGCCCAGCGCCACTTTAAAAATCGATGCACAGCCCCCTGAGAGACTATTCTCTTACATATGAAGAGCATTTTAAAGCTAAAATTATTTCATCACAGCTGAGCACCTCATCAACTGTTAATATGAAGGTTCATCGTGAATGAAACAAAAAATAGTAAAATGAAGTTCTTATAGCTATTGCATTCTAAGCAAACTTTGAGAATTAACTGTCTTATCTCTTTCCCAATCAAGTAATTCCTTTAATTACCAACATAACCAAAATGAAATAAAACAGCAAATTCTGTAACAACACTGGTGCTTATTCAATAAAGCGTGATACCACAAAGTTTTCAATTTTATAACAAGCCTAATAAATGCGAAAAGGACAATAATATGATGATGAATGATGTAAATCTTTTAAGGCTTTCTGGTTATGATGGTGATAATATGAAACGTTTGGAGCGGACATAATATAGAAGGAAGAGGAGGAAGAGCATTTAATGCTTCACCAAATGCGACAAGGAAAGATAACCCCAATTAAAAATTACATTTATGTACTCGTAAAGAGACTCCAGCAAGCTTAAACTAACTGATAGTTTGAACACAGCCGTATAGCTAAAAGTCCTACTATTCTAATGTCAGAAACTTCTTTCAATGAATGGTTTAACAACCACACTAATGGTCTTCAAGTGACATGCAATAAAGGGCCTTTTCAACCCACAGAACGAACACTAAACGGAAGCAATTTAGGAACCAAGTAATGGTCTGGGAAACCTACTTTCGGCAAAACTACCCAGAAGCGGTTTGTGTGTTCTCTCTTTGTTTTCTGTCGCAAGAAGCCAACAACGGTCAGGTTGGCTAATATTTGGCTGAGCTATTTGACTTTGCTCAGACAAGATATTAAAATCAAATGCACAATAGTGATCAAATCAGAAAGAAAGAAAGGTTTGCGTGAAATGCTTGCTTAAATAAAACACTATCCATCTGTGAAATGCGTGGTAATACTTGGCATGCATACGCTGCTCATATCATAGCAAACAATCTAATACTCTTCAATATTTACATCGCATTTTCGGGATTTAAGCGAAGACGGCCACAAATACAGTATACTCCGGATACTCCGCATCGATCGAGAGAAAGGAAGAAATCCGGATTAAGTGTAAATCCGGATAAACGGGAGGGTCAAGCTTTGAAGCATAGAATCAAGTTTAAGTTGAAACAACGTAATTAAAGCTTGAAACTCATCAAACAGACAAATCTCCTGTGACTTCCATTAATATTTTCATAATATTTTCGCCAATTTTTATAAATTGAGTTGAAACAATGGAGCAGTGACAGTGGTCTAATTGTTATCAACAAACACTTCACACTAAAATGACTGCCAGCAAGTGAAATTGTTATGTAAAAATCCACTACATATAATGCTTTCTGTCTCCTTTCTCTCAGACGAGGATTTTCGTGAACCTTTTTGATATTTTGACAACTTGGAGCATATTGGAAATCAATATTTGTCGGAAAATCTGGGTAAAGCGGAGACGCCTCTCAAAAAATTCAGAATAAGCAGTATAATTTAGTACGTACAATTTTGGGAGTATGGAAAAATCCGGATTATTCGACAATCCGAATTATCCCACGCCAGATTATACGATATGGCAATTATAGTGATCTTGCATTAGCTACATCCATCATCGGATAAGTACAATATGTGCATTACTAGCAGTCTGTTTATTTGGTTAACAAACTCGGTTGTAACGTACTCTACTATAACGCACTAAGGTAAAAACGTACTTTCAGATATAACGTACGTTCGGGTATAACGTACCTTCGGATGTAACGTACAGTAGTGGCCGGTCCAGGTAACAATTCCCTACAAACCCTGATAAAACTTTTTCGGCTATAGCTTGCTTGGTGGTTAAGTACTTTCAGTTGAGACTTACTCTTTTTTGATCCCTCAAGACAAATTCCCTCAGCGATAACGTATTTTACCGGCTTTCTAGGCTTTTTCTTTTTTGGACCCTCAAGGCAAGCCCTCTCTGCTATACCGCAATTCACAGGCTTCTAGGCTTTTCCTTTATGTGCCTACATCACACGAATCTGTACTAAATTACAGTGAAAACTTAAAGAAAACGTGGACTTAGCAAACTATTATAATTGCAACAAACAATGTGTAAAAATTCTAAAGCGACCTCATATCTACATCGCTGTTGGTTCAGCACTACGCTGAAACAGGTAGCAGTCTAATTGTGCTATTTTTCTAAAGTTTCGTAGCGCTTTCCTAGAAGTTCAAAACGTTTCTTTAATACAATTGCACCCAGTACTGATTGCCTATAAACTAGTTTCTTATAAAACACGTGTAGCAAATAAGGGGCCACTGTTTGATGTTCCAGCACACCTGTGTGCTATAGCTCGCTCGACAAAAATAGCCTCGGGCGTCGGGCTATTCTTTGAGATAAAACAAGCGGATAGGGGTTGAAAGTTTAGGCCAACGCTGTACCAATCAGCATTAATACAAAAACACCCACAAACATCACTGCAAGCAATTATTTTTCGAAATCTTGCCGGCTATATTATCGAATTTTGTCCAACAAAAACACAAAAATGAAAATTTAATACTCGGAGGGCCCTAATAGGAACGGATGGGGTTGGAACTTTTTCGAAAAAGATAAGCTATATAGATATGCTCATTTGCGGGAGATGATAATTTGGGACTTAGAGTATTAGTTTTATGTACCTCAGGAGTGACACGGTGCTAACAAACATGGTTGAAGAGTAGCAGAAGCCTGTCCCTTGTATCAACCGGACACTAGACGTATGTTATAAACCATCGTTTCGCAAAAAGAAAGGAACTTCCCCCGCTGGGGCGGTGCTTTGATATCTGGGGTGGTAACGCATAAAAGGGTGGTAGGGCGAAGCAACATAAAATGGGCGGTTGTAGCATCTGTAGCTGCTGCTAGAATAACTGAAGATGCCGCTGGTCATTTTTCTTTCACTAAACCGTGAAGCCATTTGGGCACGCTGACACACCCACATCATATGAAAGAAAAGAGAAATTTTTTGTCCATTAGTGTTTGTTATTGCATTCTTTCTAGAAGCAATTTAACTTTGTGTTCTTCTTTTATCATACAGAAATTAAATTTTCTAACCCTAAATATATTTATTCATTTATTTACAAATAAATTACTACACAGAAAAAAAATTAGTCTCGTGCCTATTCCTATTACAATATCAACGATTACAAAATAAAAGATGCCTCGTAAAGGAGATGTTTTAGAAGCTCATATCAAATAGTTGCAAACAACAATTACACTGATCATTAAATTATCACCTTTTTAATCATCAGAGATCTAAATATACTTTTCTAGCCATTTCCATCCCAGAAAGTATGCACTCAACCACTTACACACATGCCATGCATAGCATGTCAGCCACAAAAGCTACTAAAAATAGCTCTAAAAACATCCTGTAATGAAATAATGCTGGCTAATACTCCACTTGTTGCACTTCATCCACTGACAAAATATTATTTAACATAAACAATTAGATTTTGCATCATGTTAAATGCATCTTTTTCATGCAGATTGTTAAACTTCATTTGGTTTTTGTGAAATTGGGGGTCTTCTACATCTCAAAAACATGATGCTCTAGAGAAAAACTAAATGCATATCTGAAATAAGCTCGAAAAACCCCCTAGGAATTGGATAGTGAGATTTCTGATGAGAAATATGTGTCGACCAATGTTATCATAGTAAATGCATTGATATGAGGCTACTGGCTATTGAAATTGACCAGTTCTGTATAAGTTCGGCTACTTTTCATTTTGTTTTGGGCTAGCAATTTTGCTTAGAAGTGCTTGGAGGTATATGTATATCTGACCTGGAGATATTCTTCTGTAATAGCTTTCATTTGTAATACCAAGTAATCGCACAAATGTTCATAATCTAAATTAGTTATTAAAAAAATATTTCGTGCTTCACGCTGTTTTGTATCAATTTGAAAAAGAAAAATATTCACATGTGTGTGTTGCGGTAATTAAATAAAATGGTTCATTAAATCAATAATCATTTTTGTGAAAAACATATTCTGGGTTTAATGCTGTTGTATTCCATGTAAAAAAATGATCGCATGTTTGCATTGGGAATGATTGCAAAAACCAAATAAAATGGCTTATGCAGTCTTGATAAGCATATTGTTTGCTTAAGATTTTTCAATATGAATAAAATGCTCTTGTGTGCTTATCTAAAGTATCTATGAAGACCAAATAAAACGGTTTATTTTTAAAAATTATTATATTTGAAAAGCAAATTTTGAGTTAATTTGCACATGCAAACTTTTTTGAAATTGAATTTTGTGTTTGATATTGCTTGCAATTTGAAAACATGTTTGCATGTGAATATCAAGGGTGATTGTGAAGACAAACTAAATTGTACTTAAGCGGATGAAATCGAGCTTGTATACTATATATTCTTTCTAAATATATACGCTGTACATAGTGTTGTCTTTATTTTGGAAAAAGCTCACATGTGCTTATGGGGTAGCAGACACTAGGAGCCTATCTGGAAGCCAAGGTGGCACCAGCCTGAACAGGTTTGGGAACCTCTGCTTTATAGTGTGCAATTTGGTTCACTACAAACGACTATACTGGCCATGATTTCTTAAAACTGACTCAAAAAAGTAAATTAACCCTTAATAGCAATAGTTTTGTTCGTAGCATAAAGTTGATTAAGAAAAAGGTCTTTGATACAATCAATCACTCAATGTTTTTGAGGATGAGAGGGAGCATTATCGCGTACGAGGTGAAGCTCTTTCAATAATACCAATCAAATCGAACACAGTTTGTTTCGGATAATGGGCAAAACTTTTCAAAATAATGTTTTATTCAAAAAGGATCTGTTCTTCCATTGCCATTTCTGATTTACATAAATGGCCTATCTAATGCCACTAAACCTGTATCATTTTTCTTCTTTTCCAATGACACCAATATTTACTCTAAATCTAGATAATAGCACTAAGAAGTTGGGAAAAAGGTCAACAAAAATCTACCGAAGGTGACAAGTAGCTCGAATGTAAAAGATCTTTTAATATAAATAAAACTCACTACTTCATCCCTCATTTTACTATATTCTTAATAGCTAATGGTATTAATGTATAATTTGGCAAAAACCTTACTAAAAGAGTCAAGTATGTTTAAAGTTCAAGTGAACTAAATGGACGAATTTCTTTTATTTATATGACATATTCAAGAACTCCACAAAAACGTATCCAGAAAAACTGGGATTTTATGCAAATGAGACATCAGCTCTCAAAAGAAACTTTGGTGTATTTATGCTACTTCTTTCCTCATCCTTTCTTAATTATGGCTTACTAGTATAGGATACTACCTATGAATCCTACAAACTGGCATTGTTTCGTCTCTAAAAATGAATAATAAAACGTATACACTTCGATTCTCTCCATTTCCAGTCTACTCCTATATTCAAGTCTTTTAACTGTTGAAGTTAAGCGAATTAACTATTGTGATATTGCTCTTCAAAGCTAGTAATAATCTAACTCCGTCATGCCTACATGTAGACAACCAAATATTCATATATCACTTACTATTCAAATGATAGTCTACACTTGCAAGCCTTTGAAAGTCCAGGTAGGTTAAATTTGTATATCAAAGTTACTACTACAATAAAATACTAAATAGTTCAGAAGTGTCCTATTCCCCTCCCCTTTATCTGGCAATCTTGCCTGAAAGCTGAGTTCACAGTATGCTTTTAACATGCATGGTTATCAAGTTATAGAAAAACAGAGACACTCGGGACCCTTACGATTAAACCAAGACAAGGATCACATACCACTCTTACCTTAAATAAAAAACAATGGTTTATCATTTGAAAGTCACTGAGAGGCCCCTTTTGTGCCTCAAAGGCTTGAGCGCCCATAGCAGTTGCCCTACGTCGGTTACGTCGCTGTTCCAGAAAGACTCCTAGCACCCTTTAACTCATGAACACGCGTGAGCCTTTTCCAAAGTGAAAACAATAATAGTTTACACGCATTTAAAAAAACAATGATACTATAGTATACAGGCTCGACTTCGTCCACTTGTAAACATTTTAATTGATCATCACCATTAATGTTCACATAAAAGTACTTTCTTGAAAAAAACAACAATAGTAAACAAAAAGCATATTTTTCAAAATAAAAAGCCATTTTAGTTGGCCTTCACATTTGCGCCCAGTATAAACATGTGAGGGCTTTTTAAAATTAAAAACAACAGCAGTAAGCACAAGATGTGTTTTTCAAAAATAATAAATTAATTAAATAAACTATTCTAAGTGCACATAACAAACTTACCCTATACAAAACCTCTCTAAATTAACTCCTACAATAACTCAAAATGATACTCACAAAGTAATTCTCCTTAAAATCTATCGCAAAAAAAACATTTTCCCATTTTTTGAAGCGAAAGTTGCTCTAGCACTGTTTTTCCTCTTTCAAAGTAGAAAGTAAGGCCAATCATTGATTAATGAATACCAGTGCAAAAATTATATTTCTTTAACTGGGCTTCCCAAAGAAATTCGAGGACCTGAAAAAGCTTTAGTTGTGCTAGATGATGTTTACTAGTAGGTGGGAGCTGGAATTTTGCTTTTCAAGAAATGTGGGCCTAGTGCTTCAGACACTTTCACTACCTATGTAGAGAGTGCTTCAGACAATGCAGAGAGTGCTTCAGACACCTTTTCTGATAAGTATCGTACTTTCAATGACCATTTGTCCATAAAGGAATCACGTAGTCGAAGAGGCTAGTAATTAAATGCTACAGCACAAAAATAAAAAAAGGAAGTGAATTTGTTTTGGTACGAAAAAGCATTGCAAAACGTAAGCAAAAAAGAGATGATAATGGGAAAAGTAATGCACATAAAACGAATGAGTAGTTTTACCATATAATCATCACTAGACATGACAACTGAACACATGCAAATAGAAACAAAAGCATATAAATAAATTAGGGATAGTAATTTTGAATGGTACTTACATCAAAAATGTGAAGAACGTGCACATAAAAACCGCGAATGCGGAAGGCTTTACATAGTAATGTGACAACATGAAGGAGCTTCAATATCCAAAAGACTAGTCCAACAATTAAACATAGAACCATACCAGTTGGCATACTAAAAAGAAACACGACCTGGTCATATTTCATATCATTCAAAAAAGATAAACGATCAAAAAGTCTAGTTCGTGCAGATGTTTCTTGAACAGTGTTTCTGTCCTGCACAATCCTGCATGCCCCAATGAACACTTCAAAATATGCCTCCGCATGCTTGATAAAAAACTTTCAGGTGCTGAAAACTTATAAACTTCTATCACAACTGCTATTTATCCATGGCTCAAAATACTGGCTTGTATTTATTTACTATTTCCTAAAATCATTCACATGATACTTGTTGCAGTAGAGCTTAATATAATTTCTATTGCTTTTAAAATCCCACTGTCGATTTGATAGAAGCGTGTATAACTACACACTTTTTCTGACAAGAAACTTGTCCAAAAGAAACACGAGATATTAAGAAACATCCAGGCAGAAGGCAGAAAGTTTGCTTCTTATAAAAAATGAGCGTACTCCCTAAAACTGCACCTAGTACTTGAAAATAATTCGGTTTAATTGATTCGAATCAACCTAGCTGATTCTCTAACTTTCTGAGCTCGCCTTTAGAGTGAACAGCAAAATATGAATGGCACAATGATATTGCCTCTTTTCTAAATTGATTATCTTCACACTCTTACATGTTCAAAAACACCACCCCATAAATGATGAGGAACAACTCTCCAATGCATCTCCTAGTCGGGCCATGGCAGCAGTTTTGTCTTTCTTGTATGAGGCCTAGTGTACTATATTACCCATAGGCCGTAATTCCACAGCGCTTTCATGAGCACAATGATGCCAAAAGAACTATACATTTAAGTACAGCGGTCTAGAAAATACCACATACAAAATCTACTCTCTGGAACATTACTATGATACATCATATGGAAAATTTGCTTGTATAATTGTATCAAGTTCTGGGATCAACTAGAAATTTTGGCCCTCAAACCTGGTTTAATTTATAAGAGATTCTTTTCTATTGATTTCTAATGAGAAAATACAATGCTTGCCTATTCAACTTCCTGATTTCTTTTATTATGGCAATAAAATTTTAGAAAATATCAAATAATGGGTTTTTGTCTAAGGGTGTGAAAAAATAACTTTTAATAACTGAAATTACGGAATACATTCAGGTTCAAATGACTGAGGGAATTACAAGAGTTTGTTAAGGAAAAGCATGGGAAACAGAAATTCGCATGAGAGGATATGTCTGGTAACTTCCAGCTTGAATAAATAGGAGGCTACTGTATACTGGAAGCCATTGGATGATTCGACCAAAACTTTTACACATCCAATGAGCACTCATTCATCACCATACCATTATTATTTATTAAGATCTGCCTACAACATGATCTTATGATTTCAGCCAGATATCTCTCCGTAGGAACTCTTCTACTACAGACCACAAAATTTTGGATTTTTTTCATCAAAGTAACTTCTCTGTATTCTACTTCTTTATATACTTCCAACGAACACCTATTACCATAGCCAACTGAAGGGCTCCCACATTATCCGTCTTTGATATCTAATAACGTGCGGGCCAATCATTGTCTATGGTTTTACAATTTACTGATACATAAAGGCTACCAAATATAACTATATAACAATAAAAAAATATGGTCAAAGATACCTGTTACTCACTTGACAATAATAAAGCTGCTACTAAAAAGGAACGCCCTTTTAATTTTAGAAAATAAAATAATATTTCCCAATACATCTTAGGGCATTCCATGCCAAAGTGTACCATTTTTTTTTATTTGTAACCTATCATCTCAAATTTTGCCGAAATTTGGTGTCGTTATCGACAAACTATTCTTTAAAATTGCTTGTAGCTTCGTAGATATTGCCCATTTACAATTAGCCCCAATGTTCAAACTTTGCTGCTATTGCATCAATTTTAATTGCATATAGTAAAAAATATCCTTAACATAATTGAAATCTAGACCTGCTCAGGTTGTATCGGGGAAATGGTTCGATTAATCCAAAGCACGATTATAATACTACAAAAATGCATAGGTCATTTGGTTACTGGTAACATGGAGAAGTAATCGTGCTTTAAATACCATCCTGCTGCACACTAAAAAATTCCAATTATCTAGGTGTGTGACTGAATTTCCAAAGGCCTTTGAAGGGATCAAAATACAGTTCAGAAAATGGAGAAAAATTGTAGCTTTAAAATGAGCCCAATCTATGAGATGTGTATGTCACAACCTATGAGAGATTTCGATTAATCGGGATTGTGTAAAATATGAACCCATTATTTTATTGAAAACATACAGAAAATCTGTGATTCGAACGCAGAAGGCAAAGGACTTCATTTTCATAATCATGGCCGCATACCAAACATTACGAAGCTCTTGCGAAGATCACTAATTTTTGTGACCGACTGAGAGCCTCGGATCAGTATCTGAGTTTAATATTATAAAAAGCAAAACTGTTACAGTTAGCCTAGTTTCATATGACTTTCATAGAGTTCATCACGTTTTGATCCTCACACAGCTAATTTTCGGTATGTAGTAAAGACTTTTGAATTCACATTAAATACAAAGACGAAGTTCAGACGCCAAGTCAAATATAGAAAATTGCATAGCTTGGTAAAGCCGTTAGAAACCAAAATGATTTTCACTCAGAGGTTGTTTGCAAAGAAAAAGTATATCACTTGAGCAGTTCTCAAAAATTAGATTTTGGATCGAATGGGCTTATACTTGTTGAACTTGTGTGATTCGAATTATGCATCTAGAATAGCTTTAGGTTTGAATTAATGTGTTTTGATAACATTTATAGACTCTTCATATCAAACTGTAGTTAGGTGCCATGTTCTAAAGCGATTTGATTATAAATAACAAACTTAGTACAAAATTTGTGGCGATAGGGTATTCCAAGGTAGGCACAGATGTCGAATTTGGCCGTTTGGGCCATGCATTCCTAAGTAGATGAATGGGGAGTTACAACTTATCTGGCCTTAAATTTGGCCAGGTTATTTAGATCCACCATGCCTCTCTCTGTACCAAGTTTTATTTACATTGGATGACATGGGTGACAAGCCTGGTACACTTTGACATGGCAGCACCCTTTCTGTGTATCCATATGAAAAACCTTACCTCTTGAGCTTCTCAAAATGAATGGAATCTGCCCAATTTGGATCCTTATCTCCAAACAGCCTTTTGTAGTCCACACAAATAATTAGAAATGTACTGAACAGAACTATGAATACGTATTGCCTGAGAAAAAAAGACATGCATTATTGAACATAAAATGAAATGCACTTCAATAATAAACGAATAATTACATCCAACGGCATGCAAAACTGAATATCAATAAAGATCATAAACAGTGCTGGTACAGAAACTGCTTCAAAAAGAGCTAAAAAGACAAACTTCTAGGAATTACCAAATCCAAACATCATCATTGCCATGTTATGCTGCATTGCAATGCACCTTACTAAAGCTTCATTTGTCTTTCATTAGAGATAAAAATAATTAATTTTCACACATGATCGAGTGAGGAAAGAGAACACAAACTTTCCAAAGATATAAACTTCAATATAACGTGCTCTTCACCTTTCATTACTTGTGCTAACTAGTTTCAACTAAAGGCCATCACAATAGCAACTGATTTAGTATCAAGTTTTCAACAAGAAATGCCCTGGGTTTAAGTATGCAATAAAAGCAGTATCCTGTTGCATTTGCTACGGCAGGCATATTACATGGGGAAAATTTTGTCTTCACGTAGCTGTTGGCAGTGAATTAAGTATTTAAGAGGAAGAAATATGTAGATTCTTCATGGGGAGATTACAGTATTATGGAATAAGAAAGTCCCACTAAGTGGGACCAATTTTCCATTCCACTATGGTCAAAATTTTACACCACTATTTCTTCTAAGTCAAGCGTTGATTTCTTGAAATACGATTCCCTACACGAAACTGAATGATTTCATTGAACGTAAGGAGTAAAGCAAAGGGAAAATGCTTTTGGCGGACAAAAGTTCAAGTTATCGAGAACTCCGCGTAGCTGGTTAGGCACAAACTTGTCAGCATTGGGTAGAAAATAATGCTTGTCGAGCTCGTCCCATTTTCAGTTGTGTGTATTATGACACTCTTTACACATTTCCTTTTCCAAGCTAGATGTGAACTATAGCTCCCTTTATGCTCTACATTGTGAGTGTGCAGCTATCCTTCATTGATATAAAATCAGCCTTAGGCAATAAAAACAATTCTGGTATAAAACCGAAAATTGATGGGCCAAGATCATCGCAGATGTAAAATAGTCTAAAATATTAAGCCTTGTAAATACTTTTGGTGCGCAAAACAACAAAAGACCAACAAAAAATGCTAAAAAAGATCTTTCCGGACCAACATTAATTGTGAATGATTGATGAACGTATTTTTCGAATAATTTTTCCATTTTGATGAGTTATGTAAGGTTCATACTTAGAAATGACTGAGAATCGCCGAATGCCATGTTTTTTAGAGACCCAATGTCATGCATACTGTCTTTTTTGCATTCACTGGTGCAATCTGTTTCGTCAACATGACTTGAGAAGGAGGCAATCAGAACATGCTCGTGACGCATCACTTCTCCAGCAAGAGATATATATCTTCCCATCTCCTATATTTCTGCAGAAATTCTATGAAATCTTGATACTATTTTGCTTCTATTTTACCAGCTTCGATGAAAGACCTTCGATGGAAGGCGAGCAATATCAAAGCCTCTTTACATAAGAGGTTCATGGTGTAATTGAGCCATTTCGCGGAGAAATTTCGTAGTAATGTATTCCAGAGAGGACTTACTTTCGAGCTAGTTTTCGAGGCATCTTTGCACAAAAAGATTCACAAGCAAGCTTCACTGAGGTATTTCTAACTGGGGATTGGCCTTGCTACATTTATTGAATTTATAATAATTACGGTAGTTTATAGTTCACAATTTCGCACACAAAAAGAGCCATATGCACCTAACGAACAAAAAGGTCATTGACGCAGGCCTTGCAGTTGGGGTGTGATAATGCGCGGGTAAGAACCCATAATTATATTTGGGAGCGGCAAATCACACAAAATTTTGAAATCAATGATAGGCATTTAGCTGCTTCTTCTCCTCTGATCATCAGATTGAGGATCCTTCTTTGTTAACATTAGCTTTCATTGTCTTTGCTTGCTTTTCTTTAACTGTGCCAAACAACAGCTCAAAGTATTGTATACAGCCACGGCTTTCAGATAAAATATGCAAACTTTGTACCAATTTCCAGATTAGTAACGTGAAAAACTTTGCTAGAAAGACTTTAGCTATAGGCCAGTACTTTCTTGTCAAAATGCATAAACCAAACTTTTTATATGCACTGCGTTTCAAATGCTAGGATTGAAGTTCTAACTATTTAGCTATATTGTTGGCTTGCCTCAGGCAATTTTAGCAAACTCATACAACATTCATCTTCCAATACAAAATATAAACTACATTGAAAACTCTAGCAATGGCCAAAAACAAACTTACAGTAATCTGAAAACTTCACTCAACAGCATGCAGGTGAATCCACTCTTCTGATGATATTCATATACACGTGTGAAAAAGTCATCTAAATTTTCAATATGATTCCACTTTCCTGAAAACCAAAAAGACATATGAAAGCATATTTATACTTTTAAGTACATAAAAAATTTTACAGAATGAAAACAATTTCATTGTAGCAGGAACAAATCCAATACTCTGATAAATCCTTGGCTATCACACTTTTATCCACATAGCTTCAGTATAATATTTTCAGTTGCTTTACTGCATTTAAGGCCTATATCCCTTCTCTTCTAACTAAAGTTTGAGTCTAAACATTGCTTACACAACCTAATTCTTAATTCTCCTTCTGACTACCATGCTTCATGTCAATGAATGACCTCTAAAAATGTACTTCCCTTTAAAATTTCCTTCAGTTACCAACAATTCCTATTGATCTTGCATAAAAAACTCAATTTAATGGAAATTCTATCCAAAGAATGAAAATATGTCCTTATGTTAGTAAGGTACACTGCCTTTTACAGAAATAAATTACAATGAAGACTTTACTAAGCTCCCATTTCTTGCAACCAAGTTAAAGTAATGTACTGTTTTGAGCCAAATTATGATGTTTTTACTCATAGACAAGCTTCAACTATAATCACATTACAGATATAATCAACTACAGTTGTACCTCTATATTATTGAAGAGGAACTACAGCAACTAAATAGAGAGGAAATTACTTCATCTAATGATAACTTTACTAGTTAGGAAACACATTTATTTCCTATAATTGTAATAAAAATTGTATCTTGAAAATGGAAGCTCCTATGATCTTTTATCAGGCTCCAAGTGCACACTACATATAAGGTTTGACTCTGGATGTTGATTTTATCTCTGCCCTAGTGTTCACATCATAACAGATAACTAAAATCTCTTATCAAACCACTATGCAAGTAAAGACCTCGCAAGCAAGCTAGTCTTCATAACCAGATAATTCACATTCATATATGCCCAGGCTCTTAATCTACCTCTAAAATATAAGCATTTAGCTTTACAAGGCAAATGTTCACTCCAAATTCCAACTGGTTGTAAGACACAAAATATCCAATGCCAACTATTTCAAGGGTGTAACAACAAACAAACCTCTCTCTTCATTTGCTCTTGTTGAAACAACAGTTGGAGGAAGATCTTCATCAACAATCTCTTCTTCAGAGGAAATACGCTGATAATGAATGGACTTGAATGCCATTTCTTCCATTCCTTTCTGAGATTACAGTTAAATATCCCTAGGACTGTCCAAAAGCAAGACTTTCTGTGAAGCTCTACTCATCTACAAAACAATACACTCTCAGCATAATAATACAGCTATACAATAATATTCATAAATCTACTTCAACTACATAATGCTATGTCTTGGAGTACTAGGCCTCACTTTCTACAGCTCACTTATTCACAGGGATAATAACACTTCAGTGTAGTAAAGCTTCTAAATAATGTTGAAACAACTGGAATCTGCAAGATGAGTGGTAGAATTTGATATTCAGGATGTTAATTGATGAGATGAGATTCATATTGAGAAGGGCAGAACTGCTGAATAAAATAATTTAAGTAACTTTGCAAGAGGATTCCACACTTCAATCATTGAAATTAAACAATGGTGTAGCACGCAGCCCTTGCAATCCCTTCAACTACTCTGCATTGAAAACACACCAACAAGAATAACCACAATCTAATAGAATAAATTCTAATTAAATCCTATCACAATCAATATCTAAACATTGTAAGCATCAGGGTGTCTGTGAAATCAAGGAAGTCACTTTCCCTATGTCCCTGATACTTCACTGATTTTTCTGCCCTGTTTCCTTTCTTTCAATGTAAGTCCTAAGCAAATACCACACACTATGCTTATCACAATATAAGGCTATTTAAACACCTCTTAGCCCATTTGAGCAAAGAATGGTGCTCTAACTTCATTACATAAAGAGAAATCAACAATTTATTATTTGCTAAATTTATATTCCTGCTACTTTTTCAGCATATTAAGAAATCAATTTACTAAAGAAACAAAAACAATCATATTCCCAGATTGTATCTATAATCATCATGTTGATTTTTCCATATCTTTTAGGCAAAACATATTTCTTTGAATTCCCTGATTTGGCAGATGATAACATACCAAAGGTACTGTCGGTGCTAATGCAGTTTTGTACCTCGTCCATGTCTACCATCTTGGCAATTACTAAACATGGAGTGTGTGTGGGAATAATCGCACCATGTTTGTTCAATTTGATAATGGTAGACATGGAGCAGGTACAAAACTGCATTAGCACCGGTACTGTCTTCAATGTATTTGATAAGCATTGTCTTTCTGAGCTATGAAACTAAGAGCATGACAATAAAAACCATTTGGTTTTCTTTGTGACATCACCATGTACCAACTTATAATCATCAATCAGTATATGATGCTCAAAGATGGCACTAAATTTTGTATATAAAAATGTGTATGAAATGATTAAATTAGGCCCTAATAAGGTGCATCAAGGACACTTGCATGATACCCGATACTGCGCTTTAAGCTCATGAGACCACAAAAGTGAAAAACTACAGACTTTTATCATTACACTTGCAAATTTCCCAGCTCTATTGAGCTCTAAAACACAAGGATAATTCACTTCCACGTTTAGCTAAAACAATGCATAGAAAAATGTGCTGAAAATGCTGAATAATTGATCGATATTGACACGGAGGAGTTTGAAATATAACAATTTATACTTCAACACTTAATTTTTAAAGGACTTTACATATGTATCCTTCGGTATTCAATCTGACTAACCACAACAAGCCCCTGTTTATTTTGCCAAGGTATTGTATAAGCAGATGCAATCATGAATGTTCACATGACGCCATCGTCTGAGTTTTATTATGATGAAGAGCATAAATAACTGATTTACCTTTAGATGGCATTTAGACAATAATTTCTATTCCATTTAAACAACCTGAATAAGTCCACAACACACCTTTAGATTGAAGACATAGTCCGGGAAACGTAACTATATTTGTATTTTCAGCTTATTCATTTCTATCGCGCATTGTTTTCATAAGTGATCTCTATCGTACAAGGAGATCTGGACTTGAATCTTGACGCAAGATTGCACCTTTCCATGCACTTCAATGTACTCTCGAGCAATGATATAGAAGCTCCGAAGGCGCTAGATGTCCACCTCGGTCTGCCAGAATGAGGCAAATTTTGATTTGGCGGCCATTTTACATGGTGGCAAAAAGATTTTTCGCCAGTACTGAGCCCTTATAATTTGGTATAAGTAAGTGCCGAGTTTATGACGTTCCCAACGAATTTTTAGCGTGTAAAGTGGCGATTCATCATTAATCATCTCTTTTCTCCTCAATTTCGATTGAATTTTGACGATTCGTGTATCTATTGAAACGTTTCACGTAATTTAAGGGTGGCAGTTGCAGCGGTGCGCTTTGTGAAACTCGAAAAATATAATTAAAAAATTTTTTTTGCAAGGTAGCAGTGAAGCCACTAGCAACTATTTACATGGCTTCTGTTTTAAAATATATTTACGAAGTTAACAATAATCTTTCCCTGTGGTTGCTTATGATGTTAAGACTCAGAGCTCAGCAGACCCAACTGTGAATGCAGACATAGGTTGTCCGCTGTATAATACGCCACATTGTTATCTTTAACAAGTGAAATTGGATCGGATCTTTTTTCAGAAAATGGTTAAATCTTGCTCTGCATATAGATGCACAAATCGTTTTTCCAAAAACGGAATTTCATTTCATAAATTTCCCCTGTAGGATAAAAGCGTTCTTCGAAAATGGATAGTTGCAACAAAGAGAGAAAATTTTTAACCTACCTTCAATAGCACTAGCAAAAATGAAAGTTTTGAAGGTTATTAGAGTGCATACTGCAGCAAATGAAATTGAAATCGCATTTACTGACATAATCCCCTCGTGATAAAATGTTTGCAAAACACTATTTCAATAAGACAGAAGCACACCGCAGCAACTGCTACCTTTAAAGTACTTGAAACGTAGCGATAAATGCACAGATCGCCAAAATTCAAACAAAATTGAAAGGATAAGAGATAATTCATACTAAATCACCACTTTACACGCTTAAAATCCATACGTAACCTCATGAAATCGATCCTTACTTTTCACCAAATTATAAGGGCTCAGTACTTGCGATAATCCTTTTTTGCCACCATTTAAAATGGCCGCCAAAGAAAGATTTACCTCACTCGGCTCAATGTGCAAACCCCCTGAGTTGGAGATCTAGCGCCTTCCACGCTTCTATATCATTGATGTCTAACTTCAAGAATCCAAGTGAGGCACGGCGGCCATTTGCATTAGTGGCAAAAAGGTAGGTTCCGCGTACTGAGCTCTTATCGAGCTTAACTTCTTTGCAGCGAATTTATGCATTTTACTGGCCACATTTTGTTGAAATATAGTTATTTACATTTATTTTTATTCAGTAATGCAAGTTGGAGGTCGACAAAATGTTTTCCTAAGAAAAAAATGGGTTTGTGCTAAATGTACTGTGGGAACTTCTAGAGGCCTATGAGAATAGTAGCAGTAAATTCATTTGTCTTCCTGATAATTTTGTCAAGATTTGAAGTTAATTTTGTTAAAGAACAAATTATTAGTATGATTGTGATCTAGGAGAGCAATGATTTCATTTCAATTCGTGCAAGAACCGCCTATTGAACCAAACGCGGACCAAAGCAAACGCATGCACTCACTTTGGGTGTCAGTAAATGCGGAATAATTGTGGTGAAAAGGCATGGGAGAAATTTTGTGGATCTTTGGTTGATGCTCCTTGTCATTGTTTAAATATTTTAGCAACTATCCATCTATGAGAGATATCCAAAAAAAGCACCATTTGTAACAGAAGATGAAAATTACTGTCAATTGCCTGCCTGACATTAATTATGATAGCAATTAGAACTATACTTGTAGGAAGTAAACTTGCATTGGTTAACTTTGACCTGAAAATGCAGACATTACTTTGCAGAAATTTTTGAGGATGGAGGATAAATATCCAGAAATGTGAAAGCTAGTAAATCCTCTTGTTCCTTCCTATGCTGCTGTTAATCTTTCGAAAGTTTCTGAAAGCTATCCAGAAGTCTTGTGTTTTTCTTTGTGAACTTGTTTTGCATTGAGTTACTCAGCCTAGTTTACTATATAAATACATGTAAACTAATTAAAATCAATTAGATGTGTTATTTAATGAGTTTTTCTTTTTATGCTTTTATGCAGCTGCAATACACTGGAGTACGTTGTGACCAGAATCAAGCGAGAAATCAGTCACCTCTAACGAGAAACTTAGGGCTGTAATATTTCATCTTATATCGCATGAACTCGCCATGGAGAACTTGATGAGCAGGAACTTAGACATGAAGCACTTACAGAAGATATCCATTCCTCTCAATTGGTGAAGAAGATCATTGAAAGATATACAACTATCCGGTTGTTGACATATGGAAAGGAGTATACAAGAAATATTCTCCTTAAAGATAAAATTGTTGTTCGTCAGCAATGAGCAAAGCTTGTTCTATTCAAAGGGATATAGACAATATTATCAGCCCCTACTAAGGAATATCTAAGTAATCTTGTAAGGGGCCATTCACATATTACATCATGCAAGGGGGGTGGGGGTCTTTTAATCGTTGTGATGGAGTATGACAAAGGGTGGGTGAGTTGTTTTTGGAGTGCAATGTCATATTTTGTAAACATCTCGATTTAGCACATTTGGCTTCAAAAAAGCAAGTCTGGCCCATTTTTAGACAAACATTGTCTTCACATCTATAAGTAATATGGTAATTCTCTTTTAACGCTGTTCTGGCCATTTTCACTTTCACCATGTTCAATAAGAGAAGCAAAATAAAGACAATATTATGTAAGCAGAAAAACTTTTTTATGAAATTCAAACTTTCGTACAATTGGGGTACGCGGGATTACTATGAATTTGTGACAAAATGTGATAGGAGGCTCGTGGATGTATTAACATTAGTGTAATGTAAAATTTGAGTGATCCCTTATAGCTTAGGATCCTTCAATTCGGCTCCAATAAACTTCAAACACGACTCAATCAAAATCTGGAGTTAATTAATTCTTTGCACACTATTGTCACTTTTCCAGCTTATAAAGCGTTTTAAAGCTGCATGTAGTGTAACAACGTAGACGAACGCTATTCTCATGAGGAAATATTGACTAAACTACTAGAATCAGTGCAAAAGTACGCATAAAGGATGTGTACTCAATGATTTTCACTTATTTCCTCGAAATGGCCCCCATGCCAACACCTGACTTCGTGGCTTTCTAGGCTGCCCAACTGCCATACAGTTGCGTGGTGGTATAAGGGCCAGGGGGGCCATGCTTCCCGTTGAGTGACTTCCAAGGGGTGCCAATAGAGCAATCTGAAAATTGGATTCAAATGTTAAAATCTCGTTTTCTATTGCAAAGGGCCTCTAACAGTATCCTTGTTCACTTTGCGCGACACGAAAATAGTTAGGTTTTTCCATGTGCGAAACAATATACAATATGACATTTTACCAAAATACTAAACAAATATAAATGGTGGTACAACAAGAACATTCGATAGACTTAACAACCAATTGATATCTCAAGGCTTTATTATATTATTTTTGCTCAATTATTCCTTGAAAGCTCTGAACTATTTATAGTCCTCTACACAGAGTAAACTTCCAAAAAATATTTTTAGTTTCACTATTAGATACCTCAAGAATGCTCTTGCTACGCGTAGCAATCTTCAAAAGTGGAATCTCTCTCAATCATCAGATTGCTCTTTCTGCTTAGAATTTGAGACCCTCCCTCATGTTCTAGCTGGTTGTAAAACATATCTGGAAGAAGGTCGCTACACGCAGAGATACAACTCCGCATTTCACTTTATTGCCTCAACCGTGAAAGATATCAAAGATACTTCCCTTTTTGTCGACCTTCCAGGTTTTTTCTCCCCCTGCGTTATTACTGGTGAGCAGTTTTCGTCCTAATATGCTTCTTTCCACTGTTAATAACAGCTTATAAATATAATTGAACTTACTGTTGGCTTTGAAGCTAATACTGATAATAGTGCAAGTAGATAAAACGAGAAATACCGTAACCTTATACAAGAACTATCATCTAATTACTACGATGTTAAATTAATAAACTCCTCCATCAGTTCTCTTCGTATTTTTTGGGAATTCTTGTGATGTATACATCCAAATGTTCAAGAATCTTGAATTTGATAAAAGGCATCTTAAATATATCCTCAAGAAATTAATATCAATCATAATAAGCACTGCTTTTTTATATTTTCTGTATGCGAAATAAACCATGGATTAATCTGGATATTCTCACCTATTGACTACCAAAATCTTACAAATGCCCTTTTACTTATCTTTTGTAGCATCATAGCATTGTATAATTATTGTATTACCAGGCAAGCCAAATACAAGTTACCTGTTGTTAGCGAGACTTGTATTTGTATGATTAGATTGTAAAGAATTTATGATTAAGTTTCAAAAAACATCGATTTGTTGATGGAGAAGCCGTGTTCTTCACTATTTTCTTATTTGAAACTCAACAACGCAGATCACAATGAAAGGAATCATTATTTGTACCATTATTAGTCATAAATTAGCAACAGTACTAGAAACATATTTCCAACATTTCAATGACAAATTTTATTGTCATCACATGCAAAACAAGAGTGAAAATGTTATAGCCAATCAGCTTAATCCTAACTGCTGCAATCGAAAAGCGTGATTTGTTCAAGGAATACGAGCTACTGCATACTTTCGTCTAGCGCATTTTAAAAATAAAATATTCTTTGGCCAGATTGTTTAGACTAGCTACCAGAGACGCAAGTAGGACAAGTGTAGGGAGTTTAATACCTTTTAGTAGTTTTACTCAACAAAATGAACTTAACTGAAGACAAGCATCAGCGGATTGCTTATGAAGAATTTTAATGAAAAATTCAGTAAGCCTATCTGAGAAAGTTAAAATGTATACGTTTCTGAATATTTAAATTTCAAAATTTCACCAGGAGAGCATGCCCCCAGATCCCCTAGAAAATGTAAATATATATTGCTGGCAAAGTATTAACCCTTTTCATCATTTGAAGGCTTACCATTTCCCCAGCTATGTTGTACAAGTTCATTTTTTGTGTAAAAGTTGGGGAATAACATTTTTTTGAGAACAAGTATGAGTATTTGCATTTCTTGTGATTTATGAAGATCTAAGTATCTTAATTTTTGTTAGTCTGAAATGCAAATTTTAGAATGTTTGCTACAAAGGGGAACCAAATTTCACCTGCCCCCCCAAGACAGTCTATGCTACCACTCTACTGTTGCTCAAAACATCATTTACCAGGAAATGCTATATACCTGGGGCATTACGTAAGACCTAGGGGCATTACCAATGCAATTTCCAATTGGATTATAATTTACTTCCACCTTATGCAGCTCCAAATGGCGTGGAAACATAAATTGCACCAGAAGTACCTCCATTCTTTATACTTACAGGTTCCTTTCCTAACCCTCGCCCTCAGTAAATATTTTTAGAGATATTGTACGAATACTATTGCAGAGAAACTTGTGACAAGTAAGCTGAAAATTGTTTTTAAAATTGAGAAAACATTTTGATAAAAATGCATGAGTTATCCAAGACTATGTCAGCTTCATTGACGTTTTGTGGAAGATTTTTACTAACAGTGGTTCGATGCTGTATTTCTACTTGACAGGGCGCAAAAGTACGTTCGTTTCAACGAAACAAAAGTTTGTTTAACGAGTTAACACTTACCGTAAAAGATAAAGTAAACCCCCAGTCCCAAAAAAACCCCCAGTCCCAAAAAAGCCCCCCAAGTAAACTCCCACCTTTAAAAGTGAATTTGACAAATAAGTTGCCACTCTCGATTAAGCCTCCCTCTATGCGTTGTTATTCTATTTCCCGCAATTTTCATTCGGTTGAGAGCATGAGAGAGAAAGTACTGAACCACATAGTTTTAATTGACACTAATCCATTTCTTCATATTGAATATAAGTCACGATACTTTTACAGTAGTTGTAAGTATGTAAGTATGACGAATGGCTTGAAGCATTAGAAGTTTACCAGAAGACCGATGGTGGCACATTGATTCATGGAATAAATTGCCATCTGAAAAAGATCAGCAAAACCTTAAAAACATGTACCCTGACTGCAGCCATCGATGGAAGTAATAATAAAGATATTCATTGCTCCAAAGAAGCAAACCCTTGTCATGCTGGTCTTGAAATGCTAACCCAAAAATTGAATTGACAAATGAACAAGAAGAAAATCCATTTCATGGAGACGCCAGCGAAGTAACAGAAGCGGCACCACATGAAACAGTAATCGATAAAGAGGAAGAGGGTGATATAGCGTGTTGTGGTACCTGGTGATGGTAACACTTCTGTGCCTGGAGGCAACCTTACACCTAGGCCTCATTTAGACTGACAATACAAACGACTTTTTGATCTTGTATCTTTTGATAAAGACTAACTCTAAATCAGTGGTTCTCAACCGGGGTCCATGAAATGTTTCTGGAGGTCTATAGGAAGAATTTAGCAATTTGAGGGTCCACATTGATGTTTTTGTTGTACATGAAGGAGTTTAACTTCACAACAGATTTGGTTATTAACAAAAACTTTCTTTTGCAATTTACACAGTGTCGAAAAACATTGGGAGTACGTAAAACTCATTCTTTCTCATTTTCTTTGTATTCATCTTGATCTATCTGCTCCCAGGCCAATTTTATCAAATCAATCAGCACTTACCTTCCAAATCCAGCATGGTGTATTATGAATTGAATTGCTTGTCAGACTTAACAAGTGCTCCAAAGAGTTAAATTGTGGAATATACGCCTTTTTATAAAATAAGTTGACAAGAAAGGAAACTCAAGAAAATCAAAATCTTTAGGGTTCTACATTCTGGTTTGTGTGTGCCATAATTCAATATTGCTTCACTATTTTAAAGCTTTTTGTGATAACCAGGATCAAGCTTTTTATACTATTATTGCTAGCCTATCTTAGTCAGTTTATACTTGTGAGAGTTAAGAAAATATCCTCATTTCTGGAATATTTAAAAAGAATTGAGGTTCAGGCAAAAAATTGGTTTTCCTGCAGAATATAGCAAGTAGAATGCTTGCATTAGATTAGTAATCTTTTAGTCCTGCATAAATTCCCCCTTGGATTGATCATTAGAGAAATTCCACCTACCCACCTATTTCCAGTCCCCTTCCCATCTATTGAGTTTTCAAGAAATATCCAGCCGCCTACTATTCCAAACTCCTCTGTTTGGGACTCAAGAGTATCAACTCAAAGTATAACAGTCTTCTTTAATTAGGTGTATTGGCTATGACAATTACAGGCCCGCAGACACTAGGGGGCAAGGGGCATTGCCCCCAATTTGTTCACTAATCTCGTGTGTGGAAGTGCTCTTAGCTGTAATTTGTACTCATTACAGAATTGACTTCCATCCAGTCCAGAATCTAGGAGCATCACGCCACAGATATATGACATACAGATATCCTGATTATGTTGAGTTATGGTGAATTAGAACCTTTTTCAGTAGTGGCACGTGTTGTTGTAGAAGCTTTAATGTGCAACGTAGTTTGCAATAATTCAGTTTTTTGAGCTACTTGGCCACTCAGAATATAACATAGCTATGAATGACGATCATTTTGGGGAGTAGATCACGTCTCTTCCTTGGCGTACTGGCGTGAGATTGTTTTTCTGCTAGTGTAGGCGTGCATACATGCGACAGCAAAAAGAGAATTTAACATAGCTTTTACCCTTTTCGTTGGATGTTCTTAAAATTCGATCAAAACCTGCAGGCCAAAACCAGTTTGATAGGCCTGATTCTCCTTCTTGGCATTAAGATTAATGATGAAAACAAGTACATTTCATTCTGCAAAATGGCTTTTCCAGCACTTTACATGGTGTTGCTCTAAGGAGACCTTCTGGGCACAAGCTACCAAGCTCCATTTTCTTTCCTATTTACCTAATAAAAAACTACTATGGCACAAAATTTTTGATTAAGTGGCACAAATTTGTAGACATGCAAGAATTTCTGAGGCTCTTAACATATGTGCTACCACCCCCCCCATCCAGTTCAGTTTTCTACAGGCCTGGAAAATTATCAGTTCATATTTAGTTGAATAGCTCTGAAGGGGTCCACCGACAAAATAGTACAAGAAAAGGGGTCCATGGGTTAAAAAAGGTTTAGAACCACTGCTCTACGTCATAAACGCAGAGTACATAAAAATAATCACACAGTACATAACAAGTGACAGTTAACGACACTCAACACTCCCTAGGAACGCAAGATTACAACAAAAATATACAAGGTAATATAAAACCATTTCGTTACAGTGACAGTGACATTGAAATTGATTAACTGCTATTTTGTTGTAAATTTTTAGTTTCAATGTTTTTAAAGATATCTTCTATTATTCAAAGATATATTTATTTGTGTTTTTTTGCGAAAATTAATAAGCCTCCACTCCCGAATAAGCCCCCCTCCTGAATAACCTCCCTCCCATAAAAGTAATTTTGATGAATAAGCCCCTGGGGCTTTTTCAATCATTTACGGTGTGCTCGACAGATTTTAATCTTCACATAGTTATTAAAAACTTTCAAGGGCCAGAAATACGATTGCTAAACTTTTGAAACCCTATGGACAGAAACTAATTTTTATTCGCTCCATGTGTCATTTATCTTGCTACTGCTACCTACCCATTACTTCCAATTGTACCTACACTGGCATTCTTTTTGCTAGTTTATTGGTTTCAAAAGAATTGCATTAATAAATGGTTGTATGCTCACTGTGAGGTGCTCTGCGGAGGCTCTCAAAGAAAAGGATTAAAGGAAGTATTTTGGGTGACATTCCATAAGCTGCTGCCTCGAAAGACTATACTATCATTTCCATATTTAATAGTATTAGTTTGATGCAGCATTAGCAGGTTTTTCGATCGTAAATTATATTGAATACTCTTTTCATGGAACATGTTCCACATAAAAGATGGGTTTTTATTTTTCAAATATTTATAAACCTCTAAAATTAATTTTTTTAAAAATTTTTAATGTAAATCTTACATTCATTTGATTTTCGTAGAAGTTCTTCAAATGGAGAAGACTAATCATTTCGCAGAATTCGAAGTTCCCTCTTGTGGCTGAGGTTTAGCTCTTTATTGGCAGCTTTTCCACAAAACATCCATATTAAAGGGAAATAATTAAACTGAGATGTTATAAATGGGTTGTAGAGGATAAGCCATTGTTATTCATTAAGGTACTTTGAAATACTAGAAAAGGCAGTAATTTTACTGTTTGCTTTCTGACAAATTTTGAGGACATGTTGGTTAAATTTTAGCTTAGAAGAGTAACGCTGTTGGCGAAATCAATTGAGTATCTCCCTACCTCTAGAACTATGTTTTCATTACTATTTAAACCAAATAATATAACTTGAAATTTTGATGCATTCACAACCATTTGATTTGTTTTAAACCAATACATCGATTTATACATATTTTTTTCAAGACTTGAGGCAACAACTTCAAAAGAATTGCCACAAGAAAACAGAAAATAGTTGTTTATTTCGTTTTGCTCATGGTGTAAATGTTTATTTGAAGCATATTGGATTTGGATCAAAAAAAGGGACTAGTTTGCTTGTGTTCTTCGAGTTTCTTTTTGGATGACTTGGCTTTTGCTGTACATGCATAACATCACTTTTTGCATAAGAAGCTTATTGAGAAGAGTGAAGTTTAAAAGTCTCTGACTCCTTCAGCATTCTGCGTCTAGAAGATTCTTATGACTTTGTTGACTCAACAATAAATGAACGACGAATATTAACTTGATAAAACTTATAGATAGAAATGGATTTAAGTAAAAAGTAAGAAGCAGTTGTGTCAACTTCTGTAGCCATAGCATCTTGTAAATAAATTTCTTATAAAAGGTGATTGCATTGCTATCACTTTTTGTTTTCCTGTTGCTGGCATCTAGCTTTCTGTAGTGAGCGGCAGTTCCTTTGGCCAATTAGCAACAGCCTGCATTTCGCAAAACTATTCAAGCAGTTGATTAGCACAATTTCTAGTGCAAAATGCTACTGAAAAGAGACGATAGAAGCTGGCGGTCAAATGTAGAGAGCCGCTATTTTTATTTTTTGTATGATAGTTAGGAGTTATAATCGCAATCTGGTTAATTACAAATAAAGCTTGTTCTAAATAAAGAAGGTTCGTTAAGAAACCTAGTTAAACCGCGGTTCAGCACGTGGACTTAACATAGTGAAGCAGATGATCGCAAAAATCAAAAGCTGTGGTCAAAAAACCGCCTCTCAACTGTTTGGTTTGGGCTTGCATGATCAGCATAGGACAGGTTGTAAATAGCCTTACACTCGCTAACTGGACAAGAAATAATGGATAAATCTGAAGGCTGCTAGAGTTGCAAGAACTATTGTTCATTATGAATGAAGCTGAGTAAGTAATTCGTTATACAAGCGGGCTTTTTCTGTACCCTATTTCAATTAATTGTACGCATTTTTTGCTGTTTGAGTAGCGCAAGGTCACCTGTTTGATCATCATTAGGCCTTGTGTAATGGTTGCAAGCGTAGAACGTAATGGCTCCGCATTCAATGTTACTTTGGTTGCTGCAGAGCAAATTACTATGTATAATATTAACTAGCTATTAAAATGGAAATCAATCTTAACTGAGGGTTGCAGAACTGGGGGAGGCACTATGGCACCCATCTTTTGAACAGTCTTTGGGCGAGCAACAGCCACGCTTGTCTGAAATAGTGACCAGACCATCCATCTAAAAATATGCTGCGTCACACTTACTATAGCCTCCTTCTGGTCGATGAACAGCACATCAAAACGGTCTCATGTTAGAGTCTTCTTCATGACCTGCAAGTTTCATGATATTTGTGGGCAAGACTGTTAAAAAATGTAAGTTCATTTGTTATCAGAAATGTCTGCAATTGACTATTAAATGTTATAGACCCGTGGCTGAAGAGCTCTGAGGAGGAGAACGTGAAGTGAAGTATATTTCTTGACTTCAAAAACACTTTTGATACCGTTGATCGTAAAGTTACCTTTGAAGCTACAAAAGTTGGTGTCGAGGGAACTTACCTCAACTGGTTCACTTCTTACTAGACCAATAGGGCACAGTCCTGCTACTTCTAGCTGCAGCAAGTGTATTTTAAAATGAAGTGTCCCGCAGTGCTCGTTTTCGGGACCCTTGCTCTTCATATTGTGCATTAATGATTTTGAGAGCTGCTTAGCGAATTGGATGAGGATTAATGAGCTTAATCAAAGTAGTGGTGACAAATCATTTGCCATTTGGGGGTGGATAATATTTGGATGGGCCATACAAAATTTCACGATGTCTTTTTAAGAGTATGTATGCCACCAGGGCCACTTTGTGGGGCTGCTGAAAACTTTTAAGGACATGGGCAGATGATTGGCACGTGTTATTATGTGTTTATGAAAATAAAAAGGAAATCGAAATAATGCAAAGCGATGTCAAGAATTATGCAAATGATGATTATAAGGCAACATTTTGAGCTAGAAAGCCCAAAACATTTATCAGCTAGGTAGCTTCTGCACTACTAATGTAGACGATTGGCCTATTAGTGCAGACGAGAGGCAAAAATGTTTCCATCTTTCGAATACATGCGTCCTTATATAAAACCCTAAATGTGTTTTTGCCTTCCATCCACACTAATACCTGGCGTGTGGAAGGGATTGTGACTAGCTGATTAACAGGCTATTTTAGATATTAACTAGTGACTAATTTTTTTCAAAACTTAAGACTAACGACTAACCATATCTCTTCATTTGACTTAGGACTAAAGGGGATTATTTCAACTTACTAAACAAAATTTGTTGAGAAAGTCAATATTTTCAAAAATTCACATTTTTCTTTCCCATTTGTAGCCTTGTGCATAGTTTCTTCTTCAACCTTGCTTCAAGAACTCTGCAGTTGCAAAACAGCTTAGAAACTATATGACCATAACTTCATACTGACCATAAGCGATCTCCTTCTACCTTATTTGGTTCTAAAGGCTAGCCACCCCTGACAGGTGCTATAACTCTACTTCCGGTCCTTCCTTTATTTTACCCATTTACCCCCTTTCTGGTGTCACTCTGTTTTGCCTTCCTTCAAGGATGGGACGCTGATTACGCTTCTAAGTAAACAGGCATTTTTTCCCAACCTACTACAAAGAGAGGATGAATAATCGTATGTCCATTTATAATCCGAATGCTTTTAGCTGTAGCTGATGGTATTACTCTTTACTTTAGCTTCAAAAAAACTGGGGCCCCCTCCGGTTCCGGTGTGTCTGGTTGTTGCTATGTTTATTGCTGTTGTTGCTGCTGTTGCTAATGCAAATTTATCAATGTTGCTAACAGAGCCTAATTTAAGGCATTTTTCCAAGGCCACTACTTTTATAAGGAAAAATATTAAATCACACCCTTTACTTTGCGGGAGAATGGTGCCACGCCTACTTTTTAGAGTTTTAATGAAAGAAGATACGTTGTTGTAAGGTTCAATGTAAATGTTCAAAACTTTACATTCCCCTTATCTTTATTTGCTTGTCCACGTCTTTTTTGTTCTTTGACAAAGGAGGCTTTTTGATAAACGCCCAAAAACCATTCTTGTTGCTTAGCTTTTTTTGGCAACCTTTCTTCTGCATTTTGTTTCGAGCCAACCAAGGGCTGCTTACGATGGGTCAAAAGTTTCCATATCACCCATGCTTTGTGACACATGCAAATAGTTCTTTATCGTTCCGGGTGACAATGATGCTCTGTCATTTGACTTTAACTTGTTATAAACATTAACAAGGCGCTCAACATCGGCAGAATGGGGCTTTGCAGCTACAATTCGGGTAAGTGAAGTGATGAGACAATGAAAGTGATCAGAATCTTTGTCCTTGAGAGCCAGCTCTTTAAGAAGTTGTCTGGTTTTGAGTTTTCGTAAACTTTCTACCTCTGTGGCCTCTTTATAGTCCATCACGAAATCTCTTAAACTCAGGTCTGGGCAAATAATTCTATGACATTCCTTTAGGTAAAATATTAAGAAGCTTAAATCTTAAAGTGTACTGTAAAACGTGTTTTCAAATTTAGAACCAAACTTTTAAGAAACTCTAAGTAGCGAAATTGGCCAAGAATTCAGGAACTTTCTGTACTGAAAAGTTTAAGATTTCTTATGAAGAGAAAAGAGTGTAATGCATCTCCCGCAAAAGCACTTTTATAAAGTAAACAAAGAAAAATTGCCCACTAATTTTTTTTCCAAGACCACTAATAAAATTTCCAAGACCACTATTAGTGGCCAGGACCACTCTAAATTAGGCCCTGGTTGCTAACATGTAAAACTACTGGAGTTTTACCCAGATAGAACGACAGACCAGAAACAACAATTATGGTAACACGTGACACAATGATAAACGAAGCTAAAGCAAATACAAAGAATTGTCCAATGTTCACAGAGTTCATCATGTTCGGACCTAAACGAACATACGGCAACGGCAACTTTTGTAATACGGCAACAGCAACTTAAACTTACAACTCACAACGACGACAAATACGGCAACTTCTTACGGCAATTTTAACACGATGCAACTACATTTCACGACGGTTGAAGCACGACGCAGAGTTGCCAGGTCAAAAACACATGCATTGCAAAAATCCAGATTAATCAAAATTCAAAAATTAGGCCAAAAACAATAGATTTTGTTGAAATGAAAAAGTTCATAAAAGCCCTCCTTTCCCCAACAGATAAAACCGCTCAATTTGCCAGGCAATTGAATCTCTTTGCAGGGCAATAATGCCTTGCCATACCGGAAGTTCAGTGCACATTCTGACGTAGACTATCCTTCTTTCAGTGCACTAGCGTGCGATCTTGTGTATTTTCATTTTCATTTCATTTTTGAGAGGGTGACCCTTCAGCAAATGCTGTTTTCAAATGGGCCCTCCATTAATGTTACATTTTATTTAATAAAAATAAAACAGAAAACCTAAGTACTATAATAAAAAAAACAAAAGGAAGTTTCTTAAATAAAAGTATAAAAATTAAACATAAAATCAAGACACTGAGAATCACCCCAGCAATCTAGGTACTATTGCTGTAAAAGAGGCAATCACGTTAAGATAGAATCAAGCACATTAAAGCATGGGCAGCTTCTGTCCGACCACTAGGATGATCCCCAGTCCATTATAACTTGTTTTGAAAACACAAGTGGGAGGCGACTGCTTTGATTTATTTGGGAGGCTTTTCCAGAGTTTCACATCTCGATACGAGAAAGACTTTTGGCCATTGGTTGATGATTTCTTTGGAATCTTTAAATCAGTCGTTGTATTTCGAAGAGCATAAGAGCTGCAAGTAGAGTTTCTTATGAATAGATTGTGCAGGTATTGTGGAGCAAACCCATTGATATATTTGTAAACCATTATTTTCGATTCTTCATCTATGAGCTCACGAAGAGTTTTCCAACCGAGGCTCTCGATAAGTGGTACACTAGATGCATTAAAACCCCTTTCCATCAGAATTCTTGCAGCTCTGTTTGGAAGTTTCTCGAGCTGACTTATAGTAGTTGCACCACAGCAACCCCATACAGAGCAGTAATATTGGAAATGGGGCTCCAAAATAGCTGCATTAGACATTTTCATTGAAGCAATAGGGAGCATGTTTTAACATATTTGAAACATGTATGTGGCTTCTTCTGGAGATCGGTGATACCCTAATAACGATTAAGCTTTAGAGCCTAGGTCATAGGCCTAGGCCAAAAGTAGGACTAATGCACTGAGACTACTCCTTGCTCTTTTCTATCTCGTTACAACCGTAAAACTGAACTAAAACATCAATACACAGAATATAAGCTAGGTACCAAACAACACATTTTACGTCAGAGCACAGAACACGTTAATAGACACCAATACATTGCCCAGAAGGGAATTGATACATTGAGACTACATAGCGAACTTGGAAGTTGTTGTTTTAAGCTGTTCCTTTCAATCCAAACTGTTATCAACTTGAACACCAAGATACCTGGCTTTCCTAACAACGTAAAACTCATTGTCAAGAAATTCAAGCTTTAACTTCTCTGCAGCACTCTTGATGGTTTGGTGCCGTGGCTTGGTTGCAATTAACATTGATTGTGTTTTCACATTATTTAGAGAAAGCCTGTTGCCCTTCAACGAGGCATTAAGGTCCTCAAGATCTCTGTTCACAGCCTTGTTGAGTTGAGGAATATCTTTAGACTTTAAGCAAAAGATAGCATCACCTGCATACATAGATACATTCGAACATCGAACATTGAATTTGGGAAGTCATTAATGTAGATCAAGAAGACAAATGGACCAAGACATGACTCCTGAGGTACATTGACTTCTATTTTTCCAATTAAAGAATCAACCCTCCTCTCCCACTCCCAATTCTGCAGTTCTGTTGTCTGTTACTGAGATAGGACTGAAATCAAGATAGCGCCCGCTGCTATCCTTTTTATTGCAAATTTGCTATCCTTTTTAGTGCACCTTCAAACTTACGAACGCAGAAAAGCAATAAGTAATCACTTATAAAAAGCTTGTACACTCTAGCTTCAATCATGCAATTCAGTGGCCCTTATTGTGAGGTCAGAGTATGGAATTTTTACTCGACTTTACTGCCGTTTCCCCCAATTCCTTGGGGCTTTGAGGGTGCCTCTGAGAGGACTTTAGTTCTGGCGCGAACAATTAGGACCGGATGCCTTTCCTGACGTCACCAATGGCATGCGGTGGGCCTCGAACCCAGGACCATGTTGGTCTTACTCGAGTGCATTACCGTCGCAGTTTGTATCTCCAAGAAGAATAGTTTCCTTTCTCTCTTTGTCGAGATATAAGAAAACTTCTCCAACCTTATCAACTGTACCTTGATTGTCACCAGGTGGTCTGTCCCACGAAATGGCAAAGTAAGGTCTACTTTTAGGTGGCTGAATCTCCTTCTTAGTTAGTTAAGGTCACCAATGGGGACATCATTTCTCAGTTTGTATGCCAGTGAGTCCCTGATATAAGGAGAGGCCCCACACCCATTGCAAGTCCTATCAAGACGCTGATGCTGATAGCCAGGTACTGCTAGTAGTTCATTGGGGTAATGAGGACCAAGCTTAGTTTCATTCAATGCAACAATACGAATACTGGAGCAATGCAAAAATTTTTGAAGTTCATCAAATTAACCTCTAAGGCCTTTAATGTTGAGAGAAGCAATGGTTAAGCCTTTTGTGAAAGCTAATAGATGATGATAGTAGCTTTTGCCTCTAACTAAAGGGGATTCCCTTCCATTTGCGCCTCTTTTAACATCAAACATCAAACATTACGTAACACTTGCTCAAATATTACTTGCGACCTTTTTTATACTTTGAAAACCTTCTTTTCTAGCTACTTATCAACCTTCTTCTTCTGGGATTTTTCATATTTGACAAAGACGACATTTTATCTATCGTTTACTAGTGCTGGAATTCTATTCTTTTTAGCATTTTATCAAAGTATCAAAGTATCAAAGTAAAGATATAACTATATCGGGGCAATGCCCAGTGTTTACATAAAAGCATAGATGTTGCATCCCTGAGTTTCAAACTGGGAGCTAGCCTCTTTTTAGCTTGAATGATAATGTCCATCGTCAAGTGCATCGTTTTGGAACACAAAACATAGACTCGTTTTGAAATACATGAATTTATGCATGAAGCCCCATAGTTATTAATCTAGCTCTGCAGCACTGGGTGCTCCCTAGAACCTACGACGTTCTCAAAATCCCTGAAATAGGTAGAAGTACCTATGTGTGGCAATCCTGCTGGCAACTATGGCAAGACTGTCTTTATTGACAGGAGAAGTACTGCACATGGACAACAAACCCACATACGACGCTAACATTAGATCTACTTTTAAACAAAGAGATGATGACAGCAACTATGGAGGTGACGTGTGACACAATAACAAGAATATGAACGATTATGAACGATTACTACAAAACGGAATCAACAGGAACAAAACGACACATTAGGCCCCTCAAAAAGGACATTAGTTTATCATCCTTTTTCGAACCTTTTGACGCGCGCGGGTGCTTATTTTACCCTTATCATAGCAATTACACACTATGTTTCGACTATAAATACCGCTACGATGATGTTGTGCGCCCTCGTAGAAGGTAGAAAGAGTGTGCATTTCTCACACATTGACTTCCTTGTTGATTTACAGCTGAGAAAAAGGAATGTAGCCATCCAACTGACACAAAAACAACGTCTAAATGTGAATGCAATGTTGCTAATTTCCAATGATGCAATATTTATCTAGACAAACACGAAAAAAGAAACTTTACAAAAACAAAAAGAATTTGACGCCGGAGGAAAAACTGACGTGCGTGGGATGATAAACTAATGTTTTTTTTATTGATTGCCAATGAAAACAAAACTAGTACTCTAGCAAACATGAATATGGATATGTTATCAGGTATGGTGTTTAAAAGAAACCCTGAACTTAAGAATAATATGAGGGACAAGCATCTCAGGGCCTGTTAACAAGCAGCGGGCTAACCCGGTGACCCGGGCTAGGTCATCCAAAGAGGTGTTTTATGCCCCGCCTTCACAAGCAGCGGGCTAGGTCATTCAGCTGAAGTGTTTATACCAGGGGTGATTTCTAAAAATTTTAACAGGGGGACTCTAGCTGCAATGTCAGGAGGTGGGTGTGGCTCATTTGCAGCCACACCCATATTTTTGTAGATGGAGGCATGATCCTTAAGTCTTATTGTGATATAATATAGCCAACATCTACATAGATCTCAATACCCATATAGTAGTGAGGAAATTCATCATAGCAATACCATACAAAACAGTGGAAGCAAAGTCAATGTGCTTTGAAAAACAAGATTGATACAAAGTTTGGGGAGCTGAGCCCCCCCAAAATGAACAAAGTTTTTAATAAGGGGGGCTCCGCCCCCTGAGCCCCCTAGGAATAACCACTGGCTTATACCCCACCTTCAAATGGGAATTTCTGTTGGAATGTCTGTGTGAAGTTAGAAGCCATTGTTTACAAACTCGTGGTCTATAGCACATGTGCATTGCTTACAATTTTACCCCCGGTTGTCCGGGCTAGCTCACTTGAGGAATTTCACATGGGAAATTTACGTCTTGGCTAGCCGAAATCTCGGCAGAGTAATTTTCATAATTCAGTGTCAACTAGATTAGACGGGTCGCTCCATGGTTTAATAAACTGTTAACTCATAAAATCACTTGACTTGTTGGCGAATCCATAGGATGTGGCTGAATCAATACAAGGTTGACGCCAAGAATTTTTCGGCAGAAGACTGACTAATACGACGGGGGGGGGGCTAAAATAAGGTTAATCGGGTAGTAGGGTACTATAAATAGTAAAAATGTCCCAAGAAACAGTTTTTCACTTTCTGACAGGAAGCAGTCACGTTTAGACTGGTGACTATAGCCCCTAGCCAGGGGTGATTTCTAGGGGGGGCTCAGGGGGGCGGAGCCCCCCTTGTTAAAATTTCTGCTCGTTTTGGGGGGCTCAGCCCCCCTAAAATTCTTGTGTTGGCTTGGCTTTTCAGGCTTGCTTCCAAAGTGCTATGATCAACTGTCCACTGCTATATGGTTATTAAGGCATTTCTTACTGTTGATTATACTATATCACTGTTAAACTAAATTATCATGTTTCCATCTTTGGAAATATGGGCGTGATTGTAGCTGTGCCACACCCAAACTGTGGGCGTGGTTGGGCCTAGAGCCCCCCTTGTTAAAATTTTTAGAAATCACCACTGCCCCTAGCCTTGCCCTTGCGTCATCCCTGAATGAATATTTCCAAAATCATTTTAACTTTTGAGAGTTTTGTTGTTGTCATGCGCATATCACAGAGATTTTCAGCCTTGGTCATGAGAAACAATGAAACAGTAACGATGGATACAAAAGCTGTTTGGTAAGTTGCTAACAAAGACTAGCTATTATATTTTGTGTCTTTTATTTAGAACTATCTAAAGATCGGAAGTTCGCCTCTTAGGAAGACAAATACAATTTGCCATTGGTATGTGGGCTGTTGCTTTTTTCTAAGGCCCAATGTGTCCTTAGAAATGTTTATTTCATAACCATATTTTGCAATTCTGTCCAACATTAAACCGGAAATACAAGGTGTTTTTCCGCACGTAAAGGGGCCAATGCCTAGTTCCTGAGAACAATGGAATTAATAGGACGACTTAAAAGGAGAGCAGAGCTACGTTTTAACTGTGAGTTTTAATGCTAGCTGCTGTGTATGTGTTAGCCATAACAGCGAAAGTATCAGTAACTCATTACTCCTTCATAGGTTTTAATGAAGGCGGATAAACATAACATGCAACAACAGATCCTGCTCCAGATGCCGATTTCTACGCTGTAAGCAAGGATATTTACTACTTGTTTACTGACTCAGAAACTTCAACTGTCAGCGGACCGTTTGAAATTACTTGAAGATTTGCTAGGAGTTCCCGTATTGCATGGACGTCAGCCATCAACCAATACATGCTGTATGTTATATTTTGGTCTTTATTCTTTCGTGAGTGTTTCTGATTCATGCTATGTATAAACTATATCGTGGTTATGCTATTCTATAAGCAAAGTTGATTTTGCATATACAGAATGAATGATTGAAGTGAGTCATTCCTTTTGTAGGCAATTTCATTTTGAAAATGTGTTATATGAATCCCCATCAAACCCCCAAAATGCAAATAGCAAGACTTTGCGGACACATGTGGGCCACAATGCATTCGAGACTTTTTTTGCGCCAAATCCGTGGCGAGCATAAACCTGTGCAAATGCTAGCCAATTATAAGTTGGAGAGTTTTGTCAGCCATTTTTTCCAGAAAAATGTTTGCAAGAACCTGTGGCAAGCAAAACTCCCAGAATCCACTTTGGCTTGCGGTGAGGTGGAACCATACGCCTTGCGGAATAATCTTGCTTGTGTGCCAAAGATGGGATGCAGCAAACCCCCCTCGCGATTTTACCGAGCCCCAGTCGGCACCTAAAGTTCTATGCACTGTCAGCACTTTCATAACCTCAATGACGTTTTTTGTTTTAGTTTATTAACCAATGGGATAGGTGCTATCCGTCAAAAGTCGCCCACTGTTGGCACTTTGCCAGCACTAACCTCCGCTTGCACTTTTTCTCTGGTACCACCACTGCGCAGCGCTGCCAGAACGGTACACATCATTTGCACAATTGCCCCTTAAAACGTGCCTTTTCTACTTAAGATCCACTGGAGCGGGGGCTGACTTAGAAAGAACGTTGGGAATAGTGGCGTTCTGATATGACGCCGGACTGTCATAGGCGGACTTACCGGGGGTGTAGGGGGTGCGGCAACCCCAAAGTTTTCGCTCCATTCGGTAATTGTGCTATTTTTCTCACCATTCGGTAAAGTCTGCCTTGTTGTCGTACAATTTGGTAACTTCTGAATTTGTTTTACGCTGGGAGCTTTTTCGGGTTGAATTTTAGTGCAGGGAGTGCAAAAGTCAAGGCTAGCGAGTTAATTTTTGCTGTTATCAGATTGGTTTTTAAGTTCAACAAGAGCTTCAAAGTCATCAATGTTTGAAGTGTAATAAGAGCCATTACCTTGTAGTGTTTTGCTCGCTCTAATAGTACCCACATTAACAAGAGAAAACAGTGTCTTGTGAAGGTGCTCAGTGGTTAGGCCGTTCGTCTTCGATGCTTCTTTTAAGATATTCTCTCCATGTGATCTTTTTTCCTTGACTTTCCAGCAACACACCATATGTAACTATCTCTACAATTAGCAAGTGAACTCGAGGGTTCCGAGCTGCAATGCCCAGAAAATTTACAAAGCAAAACTCTTATTGAAGGAGAGCTCTTGGTCCCGTAATCGGCCTTGTATCTGGCAGAATAGATATGTCAAACTTTCTTTCATTTAGGTTTGCTGTTTCATAAAGCAGGGAAAATCTCTGTGGACTCTACAAGTTGGGGGTAATGGAGCTGCTTTATGCCATAGAGGAATTTGAATGTAGACAGCATCAAGGAAAAGAAATTATTCACAGTACTTTCTACACCTACTACGGATGAACATTAATGATATATTTTTGGCGAATATCCTGATGATGCAGAAGCACCAGGTCAAGCTGAAACAGACATAGATAGCTGTGATAGTTATTAATCGCCCAATTTAAAAGAGATTCCAATGAGGACATGTATTCCTCTTCTGACTAGAGATCAGTGATTAATGTGTTGTTTGTCCTACTTGCTAAAAGGGCGTTTTCCGACGTTCTAGAGGGCGTGCACTCAAAAATGTTTCGCTCCCTCCGTTCGCGTTTTCAAACCCTCTTTTCTTTTTCGTGAGTAATGCCCTTACCTTACAGCTTATAGTGTTTGCAGTTTTGCATGCTTTTAGAGGGAAATCAGGTTTCAACCACAGCTGAGTATAGCGTTACCCATTTCAATTTCTTTTACTGTTGTATGATATGCTGTTGGCAACCCCTGCCACATATTGAAAGACCACTGCTGCTCGTACCATTCGGTAAACTTCAAAAGTTCAACTACCTACGCCCCCTCCCAATAATTTTCCCTTAAATCCATCCCTGGAAGCTACTGTGGAGGCCAGTGTGCATCCTGGGGATTTTGCTCGCCACAGATTCTAGCCAACAGTTTTCTAGAAAAAAGGCTGACCATTTGAGCTGGCACGTGTGGGTAAACGTAGCGGGAATGCTGATAAGACTCGCCAAAACTCGCCAAATGCCAACTGGCGCGCATCTAGAAAGGCTGATGCTCGCCAAAGATCTAGTGCGAATGGGTCTTGAAGCAGTCTGGATTTGAGACCCTATTTTCGCCAGATCTGTGGCAAGCCAGTGGCGTATCGCACGGTTTGCACCTTTAAGTACAATACTAAGGGCCCCTGATATAAGGGCTTTGAAGGAGCCCCCGACAATTTCTCGAAAAGGCGGGCTTTAGGATGACAGCATATGTTTCTTAATAGCATTCGCAGCAAAATCAAAATGAGCGTAAGAACGAATATGATTTGTGAGCAACCACTTAAAAATGATGTAAGATATAGCACGTCAATTTCGTTACTGCTTAGGCTACTATTTACTACTTAGGCTCTAAGACATGCACGGGCAACCTACGGCCTACAAGCCAAATCCAGCCCTCAAAGGGTTTTAATCCGGCCCGCGAAGAACTTTTATGCTCTCTCTTGTGAATTGATGAATTTTTGAATAATTTTTGAAATTTGGGTTTATGTGATAAGAGGTTATTCGCAGCCGAAAGAAGACTATACAGGGTGTTTTTTCAAGATGTACAATAGTATTCCCTGCAATATGGTTAGCTACCTCAAAAACATTGTAATGAAATATTTGAAAAATGTCTGTGGGACGGCCCGATAATTGTGGCCTAGTATTTGAACCGAAGGCTTCCACGATGTAGGGAAATCACACATCATCTGAAAGCCTTATGTTCCAAGATTGTGAGATGAGTGCTTTTCAAAAGACTTTGCAAGTCTATATCTCGTAAGAATGCTTGCGCATGTGCAAAATCTTTGATTACGCTTCGTCTGTTTATGGTCCATTTGGGAAAAAGGTTGCCCATACATGCTCTATCACTTGACTCAAATTTTGCTAAGTATAGGCAGGAGCGCCAAGAGGAGGGCAGGAAGCGAATTTCCCCCAGGGGCCTCAAGGTCCAAGGGCCTCATAACACCCAATACTTCAAAGTCTGGGAGACCTCATAGAATAAACCTGCAGTAATTCTCCAAAGGTAAGTTCTAGACCCTGAATATTTTCTCTTTTTTGGGCTTCCTGAATTATCACAAAGGCTCTGGGCATAGGGGCCTGAATGACATTTTCAGTAAGTGTCTCACGCTGCTCTGTCGCACCACTGTGGCGAGCACAAACCTCTGCAGAAATTCACCAATTGTAAATTGGCGAATATTGGCAAGCTTTTTCAGCGTTTACGTCAAGTTTGTCCACGTTTTACCGGCTCAAATGGCAAGCCAACTTTTACTAGAAAAATGTTGGTTAGAATCTGTGGAGGGCAGAATTTAATGGGGATCAGATCAGGTAAGGGGGCGTCAATAATGGAAAGCAGAATTGGTCAATTTTTGATATTATGGTAGGAGCTTGACGGCCTGAACTCTGATGTATGATGAATAGAAGCACTCAGAAATGAAGCTCTTATAGATTAAATTTATTCTAAAAAATGAGGAAGAACTTAGCAAACATTTCCTATATTCATCTCTTGTTCAGAAACTGTAAATCACAATCCGAAAAAATTGCTGACTATTTAAATTCAAACATATAATTCTTCATGTTGACTTTCCGCAAATACTCCGTGCATACTGCAAGTGCCACTTTGAACAATTGTATATTAAAGTACAATATAGAGCTTCTAAGGCAATGAGATAAAAACAGTGCGTGCTCTCTTCGATTTTAGAATTAGCGTGGCCCCAAACTTTTTCTGGGGCTGGAACCCAGACCTCTATCCTTCATTCCTCTTTATGGCTCACCTTTGATGTTGTCAGAAAATTCTGGGGAGTGCTTCCTATTGATGCCGAGCTATGATTTTTACCGTAAGAAGTCCAATTCCGCAGATCTACCGATATCAATATCACTAGATGAAGAAAAATACACGCATGTATCAAAACATACCAGGGTGCATTCCAAGTAAACTGAACGCCGAAGGTACCCCAAGAAATATGTGGTGCGCCGAAAATCGTAACTGCCCAGGACCAACCCAATCTAATACCAGAAGAAGCACCCGCTATAATCTATTTCCATCAGTTCTTCGTCCGTTAGAGCTTAGTGTACGTCAAAGATCTTTAGACCTAAGTACATGGAATGCACTGTAGGAGACATAGACTGGCATGAAGAGGAAATGAAACCGACTAATGTTTTTGCTGCCTGTCATCCCAGCTAAATAATGGCTACGTTGGAAAATAATAATGACTGGTGTAAGCTGCCTGCAAAAATTGCGTGTGCCTATGAGTCTGGGGGCTATGCTTCCAGAAATGTATTTGAAACCACATCCTTAACAATACTAAGCTAGCTATGGGCACCGCAGGAACTTTGATAGCTCGTGGTAGCTTTTTATAAAGCATAAAGCTTGAAGCCAGGTTTCTTGATCAGACATTCTTGAATTTCACTTCGACCGACTCCGAATTGATCTTCAGTCATGTTCTTTTTGATCAGCAGAGAGGTAAGATATCGGAAATTTAAGGTCATCTCCCATTAGACTCAGTAGTAAGTTAGGAAAATAGGTTAGGAAGACTGATTATCCATCTGCATTTTTATGCAAAGCCACAACTGTGAAAGACTGAAAACAGATGATAAGATTAAGGAACTTTCACATGTCACACGACCATTATGTAACCTTACCTCTGATTGGCTGATTTGACTTGGAGGGCAAGCGGCAGGAGAGAAAAATATATGGCCTACTATAAGAAAGTATTTTTCTGTGATAGTCTTCTACAAGAATGGTAAATGTATAGTTTATTCACGAAGTAATTTCTTTACGATTTTGTAAACTACGAAGAGGTGTGCTACATATAAACTATATTTACGAAACACTATCTGCCCTAATGTCTCAAAGAATCCAAGATCCCTACGTAGTTCTGCTCAGGTATAGTACGTAGTAAAGAACTGTATAAAATCGAGAAATAACTTAAATAATGAAAAAAAACATAGAAAAACAAGTAACTAACGAACAACCAAGGATTCGATTGTTAGGAGCATGAAGGTAGATGATCGCATCTCAACACAGGGTGCATTTCTTATAAACTGCACGCCGTAGGTACGCCAGGGAATATTTGTGGAGAACTGAAAACTATGCCTGTGCAGCACCATCCTGTTTCACAAGCTAAATGCTCAAGAAGTTACATGCCTTAAAACTTTTCTGTTAGCTTCCACGCTGAACTCTGGAGATAGAGCTTTATGCGCTCCGAAGATCGTCGAGCCTAAGTACATGGAATGCATCTTCGATATCAACTGGATCTACTGTTCAGTTCTATTGTTTATAATATTGCTTCTGTCTTCTTGTTCTCCGTGTTCCTGAGTTAAGTCTGTCTGGTATAAAGATAAACCAAAAAGTTTCAACTGTGATATCCCTTCTTGACTGTCTTTCTTGAGTTGATGTACGGAGTAGTATTTAGTCTTAAATCGTCAGTGCTTCCGTTCGATCGACTGGCACAAGCCAAAAAAACAAACAAAAACACCGATAAATAGATGCTTTCCCCCATACATAACAACAAACAGCTCACTACGCCATGCAATGATTTCCCGCCGCTTGCCCTCCAATTCAGAAGTTAGATTACGTAATGGTCATGTGACATAGGAAAGTTACTTTTTGCACCAACTAGAATACCGAATAATCGCCCCCTGGTTGCTAGCTTTTGAAAATCTTTCTTGCCATACGTCCTTATTGTAACCCTCCCCCAATTATTACATACAAGAATCTGATGCGTGATTTTGAGGTTTATTCAGTGAAATCAACATTTTTCTTAATCTATTCTTCTTCTAAGAAAATATTGGATGAATCTGAATTATTGTGATTGTGTGCGATTGACAAACAACAGAGAGGCGTGGAAGTCCATGACTGTCAACCTGCTTGGAGCAGACGACACATGAAGAAGAATTCTTCAGACATTTTTTTAGTGTCTAATACTAAGTGTGAAAGCATCTCATTGAAATATACATGGAACTTGAAAAGACACAATAGGGTCCAAATATATGCCATGGGCTTGTAGAGGCTCATAAGCACCTCGGAAGGTAGGCTTGCGACTTTTTGCAAACCCTGGATTGCGCCAAAAAGGACCTTTTAGTCAATGAATATGGTTCTACAAATTGCAAGCTACGATATCCTATTTTAGTTCCCTTGAACTCTGCACAGTCCCCGGGTTTGCATCCACTGGTATAGCGAAAGGGTGATCAGGGGCGGGCAGCCGTATCTTTGCTGTTCAATTGTTGAATTTGGGACCACTTGATGGAGTTCAAGAAAAAATAGCATGTTCATAACTGCATGGTGGCAAAAATCCAGCCACGCCATGTCGATAACGAAATACACGTTTTTTTATTTATAAGTTCATATGCATATAATATTCGATGTAATATACGTTACGTTGGCTGTCCTTTAGCAGTTTAACTTCAGATATTTACTAAGATTGATCATCATTTCAGGTGTTCATGGTACTGATGTGCATGCGCAAAACAGTGCAGCTCAAAGAATTACTTAGAAAGTCTTAATGAAGTTTTTATACTTGACTCGTGAATATATTAAGAAAGTTTCAGTACTGGGCTGAAAAAAATTTCTTATAAAATAAAAACGTGTAGTGCGAAATTAGGCCACATGAGAAACAATGCTGAAGAGTACATAAAATCATAAATATTTGAATACGAGGGCTGCTCTTCTATCATTTACAAATCTCTATCAAAAGAACGTAAGAGCTCTATGCTCTTCATTTTTTTTCATATCTATTGGCATCATACTGTAGAAATTTCATGTGTATTTGCTATACGTTAAAAGTTCTAGGTATCTTTCTCTTTACTGTGAAATAGTATGTATGGTTTTCTCTTTCGCTCAATATTTTCTGTCCAATTAAATTTTAAAATAAGAAAAATTCCTACAATAAGTCAAATTTTTCAATATTTTAGTTCAATTTTACTTGACCTGATTTTACCTCCGTTTCCCCCAATTCCTTGGGGTTTGGGGGGTGTCTCTGAGAGGACTCTAGTTCTGGCGCGAGCATTTAGGACCGGATGCCCTTCCTGACGTCACCAATGGCATGCGGTGGGCCTTGAACCCAGGGCCATGTTGGTCTTAGTCGAGTGCATTACCACTAGGCCATGGCTGCTCCAATGGTTTAGTTCAATGCCTAATCATTGTTCTGATTTAAACAAATTGAATTCCTTGTTTCTAACACTGGAGTTAGAAAAAAAGCAGCTTGGCAAATACGTCATGATTATGGCATCAGAACAACCTAGCAATACACTATTTTGGTTTAGCAATACAAGCACCCTTTTCCTTTGAGCACAATACGACGGAAAGATTATCATGCAATGAAAAACCTTAGGTCTATGAATAGCCAGAATGCCTCTTATGAATATATTTCTCATTCATAAGCAAGTTTGAGTTCGCATTTTTCAAAAGACGGTTGTCAAATCACACAGAATCTCAGAAGCAAATCAAACACTCTAGTTCTCAACCAGTTTCAGCACTTATCCGTTCATGGGAGACATTCAAAGGTGATTCTTGACCCAACAGCAGAAGTATGTTTTACTGAAGTTATTACACGCCTTTGTATAAGAGTTTTTTCAGTCGAGTACTGAAACTTCGCAACCTTTTTGCAATACCAGTATTGAAATTTTCTGTTTCAAATTTGTAGCCAGGAGTAAAAGAGCCTGCCTTACTTAAACGTTGACTGAATATATCGAAGCCTTTTTGCCGCTGTGAAATGCTATTCTTGGGCTCTTATTCTCCATCAATTTTACTTTGAGGATAAAACAATCTCACAGTGACGCTATCACGGGATGTACCAAGGAAAACACGTTAAACACAGTTGCTTTCCGAGAGGCTGCTTTTTACAGCCCCGTTTAACCTATGCCGGTGCGAAAAAAAACGGTACAAAATCGCACCGTTTTGCCCTACCGCCTGTCAATGTAGATGTATTCGAATACGGTGTAAAATGAACACGCTTATGAAAACGATGCGATTTCACAATTTCACGATTGGAAAAGAGGATCAAATTTCGCTCAAAATAGGCAACTTGAACTGTTTATTGGCTACGGAGTAAAAATTGTATAAATCAGAAGGATGGAGCAATGCCGCCGAAGGATAAAGCAGTGCATGGATTTGATTGGAAATCTATAAAATCGAAGTACTTAGACATTAGGGACATACGCTCTTTTTTATATAAGAACAATTTTATAAGAACACAAGCCTGAAATTTCGTGGAAAATAAGGAGCAAATTAAGAAAAAGATCGAGGCTGAAAAACTGTCGAAAACATATTTTTGGACAAAGATGCATAAGTTCTCCACTGACATATGGGCATGAAATATCCTTTCTGATACTAGATGCGGTGCTAATATTAAATCTTTCTAATTGTTTGTAATCCTTTTTCAATAAAAACATTGATATGCAATAGATACCATCTCGGATGTAGCATTTACCCAGTGGGTTCTCAATCAATCAAAACATACAATGCTGTCTTGAACATATATTATTTTCCTTTATATTTCTAAAGTGCTTACATCCTACTATTTTAAGAATAAATTAGGGACAGTTCAGCCCAAAAATTCGGGAAAAATTAAGAACAGCCAACCTGAACCTCAATTTTCCTGGTTCTTATATAAAAAAGCAGTGTATTAGTAGATACCCAATAGAAGGTGAAAATGCTGGGTTTTCTCGCAAAGATCCAGAGATTTTATTTTAATAACCAAAGGCAAATCACAGAAAATTAAGTTTTGAATTTGTACTGTTAAACATAATCGCTTTGTATCATCTTCCTATTTCACCGTTCTCACAAGCGTGTTCATTCTGCACCGAATTCGTAGACGTTTCAGTGCAGTTGGTGCATAGTGTAAATGAGGCCTAAATTTTTCAAAATTATATTAGAACAATTAATTATGAGATGGTAGCGGTGCGATTGAGGAGACTTTAGAGATTCAGCTCCCTTGTTGAAATCAAGAGAGCTTTTGGGCTCATTTTCATTTCATTAATTTCATTTCATGTACTTACGGAGGGTGCCCTTCAGCATTGCTGATTTTCGAGGGGCCCTCCACTTAAGTACTTATAAAAACAGATTAAGTTAATATAAAGGAATAAGATATTACCAACTATAAACGTATGAAATTAAAAGACTATAATAAAATATATATAATTAATAGAGAAAAAAGCAAAAAAGTTTATATGTATGATTTAAAATTACGTGTTGCAATCGCTTGCTTGCATTTGGTAGGTAAGCTGTTCCATGTTTTGGAACCCCTATAAGAAAAGTATTTCTGACCATTAGACGATCTCGTTTGAGGCAGCCATAGATCAGTGGCAATATTGTGAAGATTGTGAGAGGTTAGCTGGGAGATTTTTATAAGTAAATCACTCATGTATTACTCATTCAACCCCCACCTCTGAGCATAAACGGTTTTGACTTAAGAAACCTGCCTCAAGGCATAGTAGTACATAGAATTTCTATGTAGTAGTAAAAGTTTCATAGTTTTTGGCCACATTTTAGTTCCAAAATTTTCTCAAAGCTTTCTTGATTTGATGAATTAATTTGCAAGGAATACGTAAACAAAACGTGAATGTCGCTAACTATTAGTATGATAACAAATAAAATGCGACGGGTGTGTCCACATTTGTTTTGGTTCAGCTTTACGTTGAATTAGGTAACGCTTTCAACGCCCTGTTTGTCATAAATTCTTAGCTCCTTCCATTTAGTTCTAAAAAGTTTCTTAAATGTTTAGGGTGTCAAGCACTAGATGAAATTTAAGAAGGGAGGTTCTAAGTGCATCCACTCCTACATTTTGGGTGTAGCCCAGCTTCAACCATGCCCATATATTCATGGATGCAGATAAGATAATTTAACTTAATACTGATATAGTATAATTGACACTTAGAAATGTCTCAATGACCACGTAGGAGTGCAACATTGAGCATAGCAACAGAAAATACCTTGGAAGCGAGATCAATGCACTTGGAAATGCAAAGTCAATATAAGGATTTTTGGGAGAGGCTGAGCCCCCAAACTGAACAGTAATTTTAAAAAGGGGCTCCGCCCCCGAGCCCCCTATAAACTACCCCTGACTAGGTTGCATATAAATTGGCTTCCTATTAAATAATCGTGCACAATATGTTAGCTGAATTCGTAAAATGGCCTTAACTTGACAGTGTTTTAAGGAATGCGCTTATAGTCTGTGTTAATTAATGTTGTATTTTTATGGGAGGAAAATAAAGAGAATTCTAACTTAAATATATTTCGAATAATATCGGTCAAAAACTTTGGTTCTTTTTCACACACTCTAACCACATGCTCTAATGATTGATATATAAGGTGTGCCCAGCCATCTGATTGGTTATAATAAGGGAACTGGGCTCTAACGATTATTACATAACTACCTGTACGCAGCAATTGAGTAGTTTGACAACCTTCCTTGCAGCAACTTTTGGTTTTAAAAGCATTCCATATGCAAAACAGAAACGGACACATCAATATGTCAATTATGCAGTGGGCGTGGTCAAGGATGTGGACAGCATAAATTTTATACAGCACAGCCCTTCCTAATTTTTTAGGATGGCATCCCTGGTAGGGACATGTTTTCTGCAGACTTGTTCGCTTTATCCAATCTTTGGATCTCCTGTAATAACTAATTCTTTTTAAGTTCTGAATCCTGCTATAGAGATTTTTGAGAAAGCTCTTTACAGTCACCTTTTTCTTCCTCCTTCGCAAATGGATATTTGTTTTAATTTTTTCAATTCATTTTCAATTCAATTCATTCAGCTCATGCAAAAACAACTTCTTTTACGACGACTGCTGCTTGAAATGCTTCCTTTTTGCAATAACTTTTAAAAACATATTTTACAAGAAAGTGACTTATTAGGAAGAAAATACTCTACTCCTCAAAATTTTACAGGATTTTTGAGATCTAAGAAAATCAAAGCTCACATGTACCTAAAGCTCGAATTATCTGTGCTGAAAATGCTACTCTGGCTGCTCTTTAACAGTCTATTTTGTCATTGACTAAGACTCACGTTTATTAATGCGCATGCGCAAAACATGAATGTTTTTGAATGGATGAACGTGTGGATGAAAGTGGACAGCATTCATTTTTCTTATTGGCCAAGATTATGAGGTGCGTAGTCAGTACACTTTTTTCCGGGGCTTTCGCACTGAAGCGCAGATTGGAATCTTTGAATAATGCGCTGGGAATTTCCTTCGTGGCCTAGAACTTGCATGCTTGCAAGTAGCTTGGACGAGAATTTTGCGCGGCTGAGAATAGTGCGTGCGCGGCTGAAAGTAAGGAGTAAAGTATCAAGTTGTCTTGCTAGAAGAATTTTCGGCAGCTGAAATAATCATTTTACAAGAATTGAGCAGCTGCAATCACGGCTGATAGCTGATGTTTGCTGGGAAGACATCTCCCGTCCAATGCAACAATTCCAATCTTAACTCAAGCTTCCTTTTCTACCATCTAGAATGACCTTCTCAAGGCTGGACTCGTTGGTAAATGTCGAATCTACACACTCCGTTGCTTTGTCTACTTCTGTACACCCCTGGATTTCCAGTCACTGGTTCTGTTTATTTGGTATCTTTTTTCTCTTTTTATAGAAGAACAGTTCCAATAGTCTCCTTCAGATGATATTGCAGCATCCTTTTGCAGAAGCGCTTTGTACCGAAAGCGGTCGAATGTGAACGGAAACTCAAGAACTAATGGTTTTTGCAACATATCTAGTTCATGCAATGATTGATTTCGTACTTGCAAAGTTTAAACGAAGCCTAAGCATGTTTCTTCGGTAAGCCGCTGCTGATCATTAAAAAGTTTCCGAACAATCTTTCTGGCATCCTCTGACAAGATGTTTACCGCAAATTAGGATCCGGAAATTTGAAAAGAATGGTAACCGCAGTCATTAATTTCTAGAAAATTTATAGAAAAGATTTTTCTTTTCAGCTAGGTTTGGAATCTTTGATGTGCCGGGAAAGTGAAAACCTGGTAAAAGGACTATTGGCTGGTAAGATGAATAGATTCTCAATTATTTTGTGTTCCAGAAGAGCTGTTGTATCTCTGTTGCCAACCGTACTTATGCTCACTATACTTTGAAGAATGCATCTTAAATGAAGATGCAACATCAGTTTCACCTCTATCTTGTCACATCGCCCCCTCTATGTAGCAAGGCAAATTTTAACATATGTATATGATACTGATGGGGCATTTACCCCACCAGGCCCTTCTTCCTTCCCCTGAAGGGTCTTTAAACTCTTTAAATTCGCGAATGTTAAAAGAAAACTCCTTAAAATGTTTTATTTCTAATCAATTCTTGGGGAGAGAATTTTCAACTGTAGATTTATTTAGGAAATTATTTGTTTTTTGTATAGGAAACGCACAAAAACTTCTCCTTAAAAATTATGTTTTGGTTCCTTAAAATTCCTTGAAAAATTCTTAGACTTTATGTACTCACCACAGTACGAAAACCATGGAAATAATTGCGCCACCAGTTATTGGTCCCTCCCTCAATGACAATAAAGGAGGACCTAGAAATGAACTTGACATACAAAGCAAAGATCAACGCTTCATACAACATCTTTGAAAAGAACAGAATTTTGCTACCAAGTGTTGAAATTTCCCTAGATAAAGACTACATGAAAATATTTTAAGGAAATGCCCTAGGGCCATTCCATGTAAGAGTACCTTCCAATGCTTAAGAGTAAACCTTGTTAGAAAACCACAAAATGTTTTTCTTGTTCCTGGTTAGCTATAAATTTTGGTTAAATAGTGAGCTACTCCTGAAGTTGAGATAAAGAATATAAATCACCAGACAAGACTAAAACTTTTTTGTTTTCTGGCGTTCCATAGGGGACATAATGAGTCCCAACAGAAATTACCAAATGCATACAGCATATATAATATTACTTAGTCTCCAGAAAGCCATTCTTTACAGGTGTCTTGATCATAGAGAATATTTAGAGCCAGCCATTTAGTTTAACAAGCAATGCAGTGGCGGCCTGGCTATTTCTGGCTGGGGAGCCGATCGCTTGAAGGCGCCCCCTCCACCAGTGGTGGTCTCAACGAAACATGTTTGAATTGGGTGGGTGCCAGATTTTTGAATTCATGTTTGTAAATGAGTTCCATCCAGAACTTGTAGAGATGTGCTTGTGTATATATTGAGGTTTCACCAAGAGCTCTACTTGAGTAAGCACGTTTCTTGGTGAATTTACTGGGCATTGCAGCTTGGTATCTTCGACTCCATTTGCCAGTTTTAGAGAAAGTTACATGTGATGTTGAAGTATAGCGAAAGACACGATGAAATACAGCTATAAAATTTGTATTACAGCTGCCTTTTTACTATCCGACAGGAATACGTTGGTCTCTTCCTGGGTTACACTAATTGTTCTTTATTTGCACATAACTTTTTGCTTGCTTCAGTCCCCCTTTCTCTACTCCAGCGCAACGCCCCCCTCCCCGGCGCCCTGCCAGGCCGCCACTGAAGCTAAGAAAAAGGCAAGTTTTTATCAGTGCTGTGCTATTGATAGCAAATCTAAGGAAGTCACATAAATTTCTAACTAATTGGTCAAGCATCCCAGCCCATAGGGTTAATTCATCCAGAATTGCTTTTGAAATTTTCAAGAGATGACCAAAATACTGTTACATCCAGAACGTTCCGGACGGGACATAGTGTAATTGTTAAAACCTTGATGCTGTGTCCTTACTCAGAGAAAGTATTTCCCTTCATACTTCACCACATGTATGATGACCTCCATCACAAACTAATGCTACTATTTCCAAGCATATTATTTCTCTTTTTCAAAGCATAGTTTTCAGAGAGTGTCATTTTGACGCTTTCGTTGTGTACAGAGTTCTTAACACAGGAAAGTTCTTTTTGATTGTATTTTGTAGTGTAAAAGCGCTCTGTTTTAGTTTCTGCTGTATGTTGTCTTCACATAGCCTCTATGTTGTATATTCCATAAATTGTTCTCTTTTTTGGAGTGTCTTTTAGCTGTCATGTGCCCTGTCATATATCATATGCAAAAGAGCGTACAATCCTTGAACACATTACATTCAAATCATAGGGCCCCATGAAACAAATTAAAAACTAAAGGGTGGCATCTAGCATCTAGTATATGCCAGATCCTCAGAATGTTCAAGCAGCCAAAATGATTGCCCAGCAAAATTCTTTTTTATCAATAGTCTTGATCTTCTATACCCTAACCTAATTTCCCATTCATGATAGTCTAAACTCATAAAAGAAATATTACGATCTGAAGGCATTTTCTTAATAATCAGTGCAAACACGCATTAAGGCAATTCATAACCTTGAATCATGAATAATAGGGTTTAGTCGGGCTTGATTATAGTGGCGGAGCCACGATTAGGACATGAAGCATCAGTTCTCTCTATAATCTACTTTCCTATTCGCCCAAATTTGATAATAAAACGTTAGGGCTGGCCGAGGCATCTCCAGCAACATATCATTCGGTTTTATTTCATACCAAAGCTCTTTATCACTCTTTCATCATTTCTTTCAATGCTTCCTCTGTTAATGAAATATGGCGATAGTCAAGTCCCTGCAGTAAATTTGATGGGAGTCAAAGGCCGTGGTCCCAAAACTCTTTCCGCCAGTCTGCGATGGCTGGAGTTTCATAAATCTAGGTGAGGAGTTTTGCAGGTGTTAGCTAACCTTTTGTCCTTCTGACTTTAGATTGAGTCACATATTACCAAATTTATCATATATTACCATGCACGATGACAATGGAAAAATAAGAGGGAGTTGGTATTACTACCTTGTGATTTCCATCGGAAAAATATACAAAGCAAAATATAATGAGACAATAAGTAGCCATGTGCTCACATCTTGGCTACAAGAGGGCTCGTTATTCCCAGTGTGCTCCGGGTCGCTTTTTTCGTTTTTTTTTTCATTTTTTCATTCATTTTTTCGTCTGCCAGCCTCCTTTTTAAGTAAAAGTAACGCAACCTTTTGTTAAGTAAAAGGAACGCAACTCCTCCTTCATCCTTTAGCATTACGTGCATCATTTCATCATCGTCTTCATATTGTGGACTCTCATTTGATATGACTTAGTTCTTGAATTTCTCTTCGGTCATCCATCTTCGGATCATCCCGTTTTTCTTGATAAACTCTGCAATTTCCCGCAAGAACGCATGGGGCAAGGTATCCTCAACGGAGGAAGAACATCTTGTCAGAAAGGAGAAGATCCAAGTGGCGAATACCTTCGCCGGCCAATGCAGAGGTGCAGCAGCGGGTGGGGTGCTCTATGTATGAAACTTGCCACATCAGATCTCGTCATTATCATCACCACGACAACCACCACCACCACCACCACGACAACCACCACCACGACAACCACCACCACCA
>WIPJ01000270.1:240268-261297 GCA_018155075.1 Cassiopea andromeda
ATATATATATATATATATATATATATAGGCAATGACTAGATAGGGTGTTTATACTTATTTGTAAATGGGCTACCACAATTGGAAAAGTTTATTCCCCGGCGAGATAGGAATGGCCAGAGAATCATTGACTATCCTATTGCGCCACAGAGGCGCAATAGAATAATCGGTGTTTATATACATGCTATTCTGACAAAATTCTTCTGAAGCTATAAAAAAGGATGGGACCAGAGGCTAGACTCTTGAATATTGAATTATGCTTATCAAGTGCTTTGCGATTAGTGAACCCTCTATGTCCTGTGTAAGAAAAGAGCTTTGAGCGTGGTTTTTAATCTTATCTTTCGAACACCACCCTTCTTTGTATGAAGAAATTATATTGTGGCTGTTTTTTAAGGAATTTATCAAACAGCTCATCAATCTAAATGAGTAGTAAATTGTAGCAGAAGGAGTGGCAGAGTACAGCTCATGATATATAAGTACTGAACTGGATCTGAATTCTGGCTAAAATCTTTTTGATAGTAACTCTCGATTAACCAATTGCACTTTTTGTTATTTATAAGATAGCTGTTTATAAGAAAGGTTGAATACCCAATCAATACTCGGTAATTTTAGCACCCATGCCGCATTTTTTCCTTGGAAAACCACCAACTGTTTTTACTAGCTGTGCCAATTACAACAATTTTGCTAAAAGTGTTATCAACATTACACACTTTTTTATAAGAAAAATATTTGTAGGAATATTTAGGCTCAGAATTTCTGAAGTTTAAAAAAAAGTGAAGTATAATGCAAGGCTCATGCTTCATTAAGACGTAGAGTTTTTGTGCTTTCAATATAAACTACATCTCTTAGGCTAACTTTTAAATATCTTTACATTACTTACTGTTCTGATACACTTTTTTTTGATCTTATGTTCATAAGCAGAAAATTTAAAGAATATTGAAGCTCAGCTAGCAATTCAATATTCTTATCAAAAGAGTGTAATTAGAAGTTTTGGTCACCATGGCTCCATTTTATAGATAGTAGCAAATAATTCACTCCTCATTCTCAATTTTGAGATGTTGCTATCACACTTTTATGGCCTTCCTATTGACTATCAACACCATTTTTATTGAACCAGTTTGCTCATTTTATTCCTAATCTACTGACCCCATTGTGTAACCTGTTATGTTGATCATTGGCTAGAATTGGTCATCTTGCTTACTTTAAATAGATGAATTGCTAGTTATAATACACATCTCCAAATTTTAGATGGACTAGTTGAATATTCTGCGCCCTTGGGTGAAGTACGGAAAAGCATCTCATTGCAAGACGATATATATGATGGGTACATGCCGTACAAAGCAACTGACTATGTATTTGGAGGCATTGGAAAGCTTACAGATGGCCAGATTGCCACAGGAAGCCCGGCTTATAACCCAAATGAGGCATATACAAAATGGGTTGGTTACAAGAAGAAACCAATTATGACCTTTATATTCAATGCAACAAAACTATTCAACTCTGTGTCATTCTATATTCTAAATCAAGGCAAAAACTTTAAGCTGTTTGAGAAGGTCACTATTGAGATCAGTGCTGATGGGAAAAAGTATAAACATGTTGGAAGCAATGTCCCTAGTAAAGAGGCCAAAGCGGAGCAAGGTGTTCTTCAGATTAAAGTTCCTTTGAATGGCAACTTTGGCTCATTTCTGCGCTGCACTTTCGATTTGAATGCATCGTGGCTTTTACTAACAGAGCTCGAGTTCAACACAGGTGAATACTACTTTTATATGTGACAGTAGAAACATATTGTATGCTAGGATACAGGCGCAGGTACAGCGAATAAGGTGATTGGGTTCAACCTTGAAATTCTGGGGACCAAGCCCTTTTAAACTTTAGGACACACCCATATCTAAAACGCTTCTATGTCGTGCTATTTGACGGATAGTCATTTGAAAAAAGCTATATATGCTATTTCGACTCTGTTAAGTCTCTACAATCTTTCTCTGAATTCATTAAAACTTGTTTTATTTACTGCTTTATTAAAAAATATCGAATTTTCATTACTGCATACTATCATCTACGTTCAAAGTCTACCTGAGTTCCATCAGAACGGCCTGTCCACTCTCCATGAATGACTTTCCGATCCTAATCCGGTCAAACCCTGTGAAGTCTATAGGACTTCAATGGAGTTTCGTATTGTGTAACTTTGACAGGATTCATCAGAGAATCTTGCTGTGCTATTGCGTTGTGTATAAGTGACAGACATTCTGCTGGCTAATTGTGTGTATTGTGTTGGGTTAAGAATAGAAGACAATGGCTACAAAAATCTTGATATATTGGTATCCCTTTACTTGTAATGAGAGGAAGGAGGGTGCTAGCTGACAAGAATTCGTACAGTATAAACTCCATGATTGAAATAGGTTTATAAGAAACTTTGTAGAGATTTGAAATAACAATAATAATCATTTAGAATGCAAGCTTTAAAACTTTGACCGGGTTTTTTAACTGCCCCTGGGTTCCACCTCTGGGACATTTATAGCATAAAACAGGGCTTATGCTCTAGATACTTGAGTTATTTTAGTTGAACCTCGATAAATCTAACTGCCAGGGGAAACAAAAATTTATTCGACTCATCGAGGTTTCGACTTATCGAGGTTTGTATCTCTGGAGGTTGAATTTTGCTTTCAAATTCTCCCAAAGCACAACATGCCAAGGTGTGGATATTCAGGTGGAATTTAGACCACTATAGTCTATTTGGGCCGTAGTAGCACTTTTCCACCTATTAAAAGCCAAATATTGAGATTGTCCATAGTCCATTCAGTTCATTGGATTTTTCGTAACTCTTTGTGGTAATGACAAGATATTCATGAAAATTCCATTCATTTAATTTTGAGGATTGAGTTTAGATCGTTACCTGAAAATCTAATGAATATATTCCAATCTCTGTTGATGTCTTTCTTCTTCACAATGCATATCCAACGTGGAACAGAATATTAACTATTGTATCGATAGTGCAAAGATTGAACTACAAGCAGTATTATAGCTTCAATGTACAAAGCTTTGAAGTTTTTTAATGAATCTTGAGCTTTGCATTATTCCTAAATTGTTCTTCAATTCCAGCGATTGTGAACCTAAATATTTGTATTCCCATCCTACGGGAAAAGCGTACAGGAAAACTTTAGAAAGTGTCACAAGTACCGTACATTATCTATTTGGCTCCCATGGGGCTTCTTGATTTCAAGTACTCTAGAGGGAGCTTATTGGGAAGGAGGCTTATGAGAGAGGGGGTTAATTAAATTTCTTGAAAATTCTCAATAGTAAACTAAATATCTGCTGTTTCAAAATAAAGAACAATGTTCAAAGTGTTTAGTGCACACATGACACTACAAAGTTTCTCATTTAATGAAAAATTGTGTAGTATCTGTTTATACAGAGTGTTTTTTGTTAACTAAGTCAATGAATAACTTTGATTCTTGATCGGTTGAGAACTGCAGTTCTCAACCAATCAAGAATCAACGTGTTTACGGAGCATGATCTAACTTGCTTCTGTGAGACTTTCTTACGCTTGGTATTACTAATATTTCTAGGGGGCTTAATAGAGAGGGAGGGCTGAATAGAGAATTTTCAGTATTTTTGCAAGAGACCATATTGTGGTAAGAGCTAGCAATTTTTATATTGTTGTGTAATTTTTTTCTATAGAATCAAACGAAGTAACACCAACACTGCCAAAAAGAACAGTAAAAGCAAAAAACAACAAGATTTCAACTATCTTTCACACAGAACCAGCAAGGAAAGTAATCAAAAAGAAGAGTAGAATTAATTCACATGCTGGACAACGCGAGAGTGATTTTGAAGATGGTATGTTTTTAGGCCCTCAGTCTTCCTATTGTATAATGTTGAATTTTCGCGTCTTTCATTAAGGACTAGGTCATACGTCGAACCTGTCATGTGTCGAGCCTAACAGCAATAAGTTCAACAGTGTCGCGACGTTGTTGCGTGTTGGTGCGACGTATTTTGAGTCAACTGTTTCTCATTTCATTTAAAATATGTATGCCTGGCTGCCCCTTAAATCTATCGTCTATTTTATAGGGGGCCATATTCTGTACTAATTACAATATTACTTCCAAGGAAATAAATTTATAGTAAAATGAATTTTACACATTAATATAATCCACAGCATTACAAATGCATACGAGAAATAAATAGTTAAATAAATTTTTCTACAAGCATGCCTCTCAATCCAACAGGGTCGAGCCAATTAATTTTTCTGAAAGTACTAGGAGTGGATGCGGTTTTAAACTGAAAATAATTAGAGTAATTTATGCATTAGTTTTTACATATGTTCAGTGCTAAGTTTGATTTGAAGGTGTGCCATAATCGTGCTTCCCAACTGTATCGGTCGAACCAGTTGAGTTAGGTCGACCCAGTGGTCTCGTGTGCATAATCAAGTCAATCGTTGTGCCTAGCATTTGTTCAATTCGTGTGTTAGGTTTGGTACATGAAAGCTTTGACGTTTGATCCAAGCCTAAGGTACCAGTAGAATTTTTATAATGGAAGCGTATGATAGGTGCATTGGCTTCTTATCTTTGGTTTCTACACAGAAATAGAAATAGTTTTTTGCGGAGCACCATTTAGCAAATCCATTTCGACCTCCACTGCTTTTGATATTTAGTGGCTGTTTTTAAAGTACAAACATACTTAGACGATTAAAATCACATGTGTTGGCTTTTGGTCCATTTTGACAGAACCGCTGACAAATTTGAGAGGCTTTGGTGCAAAAAAGAAAGCATGAGGCCCCTTGAGAGCGAGAGGAGCAGAAAAATAGAGGGTCGTTGTATCAGCCCCAGAAATGCAATGTAATTCAGATTTACGTGATTTGTCAGTCGGTAGATAATTATCGATTTTGTAGCCTTAGCACACTATTGCTTATTTACCCACATTACGTGAAAATTTACCACCAGGACCGCCAAGAGATTATAGAAGCCTTGGGGCAAAAAAGAAATGCAAAACCCCTGCGAGTGAAGCGATGAGTACAGTAGAGGGTCGGGCGTATTAACGTTAGGGAAATGCTGCTGGTATTACTTTGTGACATCCCTAAACCTTGAAATTCTGTGTCCTATGTGGTCCCTTATACCCTGAAGCCTTGGGGGGAATTTAGTCATCCTGCCCCCTCACAGCGGCTCTGTCTACCACATCTTCTCAGAAATCTTATTTATAAAACTGCCGAAACTATTGCCAAGATCTCTCTACTTAGATGTAACCACTGAAAGAGAAACGGATGAACATGTAACATCATTTCATCGCTCAGCATTGGGGGCCAGTGTGTATATTTTTGCTGCTTTTGTTTCCTTCATAGACACAACAGCTACGAATGGTGGATTGAGCTTTCCAATAATATTAACGATTGTATTAGTTGGAAGTGTTATTGTATTTGCATTCATTTCATTTTTCGCTCGGCTGATTTACTCTTCAAGAAAAGCAAAGAAGAGGCAAGCTTCAACTGCAAAGCAGTCGCGGAATTCTGTGCGTAGTATCTTAGAAGAAGAGAACGTAGGATTGAACGAACCCTACGCAAAGCAAGAAGCTGATGCATGAACTACCGTAAGTGCAAGATGATTGCTTATTCATATTGACTAATATTATTCAACACAATCCTGCACTGAAAAGATCTTGACCCCGTTTACACTGGAGCCGAATAGAATCGGTCCAAAGTTGCTACGAATGGGCCTTACGTTTACACTAGAGCCGTTGGAGCCGTTACATTTGGACCCGCTATCTGTACTCTTTTGGCTCCGTCCTATGCGGTTCTAGTATAAACGGGCAGAACCAAATAGAGCCGATCCAAAAGAGAACGGATATGAAAATGAGAGAGAATTCCTTTGTTTGCTTTATTATTTCACGCGCCAAGCGCCGAAGAAAGCTGGATTTTTGTGATTGAGTACACATTCCTCTTGCATTTTAATTACTTCCGAAACAATTTGGAATCGTTTCCTGTTTGCACAATAGGCATAGAACTGTTCGGTGTCAAATTGAATTGTTCAATTTTCTCTAGTGTAAACAGGGTCTCTGTTTCAGCACTGTTTTTGGCGAGAGATTTGGTTTGTTCTTGCATAATCGAAAGCGGGAATTTAATAATAATAGCTCCACAATCTTGACTGGTTAACAGAACTACTTCTCCCGACCGTTTGCACCAATAGGAGACCATGATTTCGTAAGCAAATGACTCTCGTGACAAAATTTAAACTAATGTCACGTGTTTTGAGCGCTTTGTCACACATACATTGAATTTTACGTCAGGGTTCGTGCTACTCTATAAAAACTATTTAGGTTTAATGTGCATTTTTAAGGGGGCTAAATACTCCTTAAATTTGTGCATTTTGGGAAAAGACTCCCTACAAAGTTCTTGGCGGAGAGGATTTTCAGCGGAAGATTTATTAGGAGATGAAGCATTTTTGTCATGGAATACACAAAAAATGATTCTTAAAAATCGTTTTTTGATACTAAAGCCTTCTTAAAAAGCCCTTAAATTTTATCTACTCAAAACAACACGAAACCTGTACGTGTCCATGGAACCAGTATTGGAGTTCACGGCTATGTGTGCAAAAACAAACTTGAAATTTCGTTGCAAATGCGAGTATTTCTTTATCTTTTCTGCATATTGGGTTGAGACAAAGAAGTTTTAAACCTTGTGAAGAATATTGTTAATACTGTGAACATGTGAAAATTTTGAAAACTGTGGAAAACATCTAAAGAGATATATTCAGCTAGAAAATCTGACATACGCCTGTGGAAATCCGCCTGTGGAAATCCGCCTGTGGACATCCGCCTGTGGAAATCCGCCTGTGGAAATCCGCCTGTGGAAATCCGCCTGTGGAAATCCGCCTGTGGACATCCGCCTCTGGATACTGCATTATACACAACTTATTTTTGAATTTTCTATCCAGCATTTTATCATACTTCAATGATGCTACTTACGTAAATCTCTTCGATTAGACATTGAAAACAATCACCAATATGTTTTAGGTTCATTGTGAAGTGAATTCAAAATCCTGCTCAATTACTTTTTGTGATCATGCCGGACAAGTCGTTTTCAATACTGAATAAACTGAAATACATCTGCGTCGTACGTTGTGAAGTGGCAAGTACCCAAAAAAGACATCTGATAGATGGAAGAAAACATGGACAGATTTCTAAGAATGAAGACAGCTATTGAATGAACGTAATTGATATTCTTTTATCTCACCACAACACTCATAGGGATGTGACAAATTGATGTAACAAGCATTTGGTAGAGTGGCATTTTATTTGGCGCAAAAATTTTGTACACTTTTGGAAGAAATCAAAAGAAACATAACAGCAGTAAATCAAAAATCCAAAAAAGTCTCAAAAATTCAGGCAATTATAAAAACTATTAAAAAGTAGGAAGAAACAGAGTTTTGCCACTAGAGTTTCAGGAAAAACTTCCCTGATTTTCCGTGGTATTTTCAGTGGAATCCTCCTCATTTCCCCCTCATGTCCCCCTCATTTTCCCTTGACATTCTTATAACCCTCGATTAGGGTTGTCATTTCTTTGGGCAGACATGGCATTTGGAAGAGCTTTGAACTTATTTTTGGCCGTTCATACATTTGGCTTCATAAAACACAAAGGTGTGCGTTATAAGGCTTCATAAGGAAAAAATACTGTGCTTCATAACACTGTGCTTCATAAGGCTTCCCAAGGAGAAAGCAGAATTATGTACAAAAGGGGCAAAATTTGGCGATTGTCACACTGAACTGGATGCATTATTATAGGGGACGTTCTTGCTATAAAATAAAATAATACTGAATTTAAATTTCCCTGATTTTTTGAAAAATTCTCTCTTCCCCTGATGGAATACAGAATTCCCTGATTCCCCCTGAATTTACTGATTTGGTGATAACCCTGAAGATAATTACTAAGTCTCGTACACTTTTGTGCGAGTGATGTACCCCTCGCCTTTAGCCAATTCAGCCGAAGTTTGATGCCTATGAAGAAGTTTGTTTTTTTAAAAGCGTTCTAAGGCTCTGCAGGAACCCAGACATCAGCTCTTGCTTCGAAACTCTTGTCTATCTTTTTGAGTGATCTAATGACATCCGTAAGTATAAATGAAGAGAGCTGAGTTAATAGCTGCTTGAAAAAGTTGGTTTGAGTTACATGGTGTATGGAAGAAAACTATTGTATGGAACATTTGAGTTTATCATTGTAACTAGTAACGATTAAATGATTATGAAGAGTGTATGTAATTTTAAACACTTGGATTTTCTGAATCCCCGTTCATCGTCTAGTTGAATTGTGTCTAACACAGACCTGCAAATGAGGACTTAAAAAATTGGAGGGAAATCACGAAAGCGGGGTCGCCCAAGAAGTTAACACAAAATCAAAATTGCGACTGTAAGCCATCGTACAAACAGTAGTTCGCACTTTTCATTAAGAAGTAGGGCAGTTGTTTAGTACCATGGGGAGAAAGACGCCCCTCCGTCCGTGGGAGTGGAGGTAAAAGCCAGGTTTGATGAAATTGCCGGAAATTCCGGCTATGCCTGAAGGTTACAGGTCTGACGACAGTCCTCACTACAGAAAAGCTATATGGTGCAGATCTCGGACACGGTTTTCTTCTCTTGAAGTTGTAATACTGAATGACAAATGTGAATTGATCGTGCAAGCGAAATTTGTGCTGCTTTGTGCAAAGAAACTCATTGTTTCATTCTATATTATTTATATGTTGTGTTTTGTCAATGTTATGTTGAGACTGATGCGAAGCAGGTGTGTTTTTCTTGAGCCGTTCATTTCTACTTCCTAATATGAATTAAAGGGTGTCAAGTACTAGGTTGCTTATAAATTGGTTTTCTTATTAAATAATCGTGTAAAATAGCGTGTCGCAAAGTGGGTGGTGCTTTGATATCAGAGGGGGCAGTAACGGAAAAGAATGGGTAGTTGGGGGTGACAGTGTAGCAGCTATCAGAGTCGCCGAGAGGAGGAGCAGGAGGGACGAGTTGTCACTGGGCCTCAAGTTCCAAGAGGCCTCATAATACCCAATGCTCCAAGGTCTGGGGGCCTCATAAAGTAAAGTAGCAGTAATTTTCCAAAGTTAAGTTCTAGACCCTGAAAATTTTCTGCTCGCAGGGGGCATCATCTATCTCTTTTTCCCCGGGGCCTCAGAATTCTCTCGGTGGCCCTGGCAGCTATAGCTGCTACCATGGAGGTGGAATAATTTGAGATACCCCTGGTTAGCTTTCTTCTACATGAAGCTACTTGGAATCACTGACACATTTACATTGTAGGGCAGAAAGGACAAATTCTTGCGATTATGTGTGCAAATTGTAAATATCAAATAGAATGCTTAGACGTCAAGCTTGTATACTATGTCATTGCTTTGTAAATACGTATTTTGTGTGGCGTCAGACCGATAAACAAGGAGGGCAAGGGGTGAATTCCCCTAATAATTCATTAGAGTTATACATAAAAGTATTCTACATTGTGATGTTCAATCATTTCTCAATTGATTTTAGCCTAATCTAGAACCTAAGAGACCACAACACAGATATGTGACGTTCAGAGATCCTGAGTTTGTTGTGAGGCAAACTAAAACTCTTTGTTAATGTTGCAGAAATTTCAGTCTGCAACTTATTCAGAGAGTAAAACGCTAGCGCTTTAATTCTTGAACTCTTCTATGTACTGCGAAGATATTGTCTAGATACAACCATGTTGGGTGATAGGGAAATTTTACACACGGAGTGCATTCCATGTCTCCAACGTCGGATATCTGGGGTAGACTCTTCTAAGTGTACTAGCATTAGATGAGATTCGTTAATTCTAGAATCGACGTAAAGCTTTCATTTTTCTTTCTGAATCTTCAAATTTCAATGAAACCTGGTTGAGGAATTAGTTTCTCCTTCTAAGCATGAAGATCAATGATGAAGACAACTATACAATTTTCTGCAAAAGGGCATTTTCTGAAATTTTAGAGGGTGTTCATTCAAGCATTTTTTCTTGTGTAAGTCTCCAGACCTCATTTAGCGGCAAGAAGCCTATGAAGAAGATTGATTTGGTAGATATTTTCTGGTCCTCTGGCGCAGATACATAAAATAAAAATCTTCCAGGTTTCACCTGCACTTCTACTTCTGTACCCCCCTCTCCCAAGCTGGTTCAGCTGTCTACTGGTATCATATTGCTTTTTCACTTTGAAAAAGCTCGCATGTTTTTATGGGGTAGGGGGCGCTAGGAGTCTGGCTGGAAGTCAAGGGGGCGGTAGCGTGAATAAGTTTGGGAAACCCTGTTGTACAATACTACGTTACACGTTTTTTAAATAAGAAATTGGTTTATGAGAAACGAGTACTAGGTCTGTCAAATAATCTAGAAACTCTAGTATTGTGTGCAAGGCAAATTAAGAAATTATACAATATCAATTTGTTTTAAAAAGAGTACATTGAATTGCTTCCATTTTAATTTGTATGATTTTTTCTTGAAAAAGTTTTAACTTGAGACTTTGATCTCCTTGCCTTGGACATTGTTCATGAAATTGAGCGGTTATACCCACCCATAAGTGTTCGACTTTCAAACAATAAAGTGAGTTTCGGTCTAGAACATATGATACTAATTAAGAAACTTTTTGTACTAGAAAGGCAACATTTTTACGTAAGATTAAGAAATTTCTAGTACTAGGTACCGATCCTAGTTTCTTATAAAAAACCGTGTACTACGTCACGCTACTTTGTGCTACGCCTTAAGGAAGAAAAGAACTTCAATAGTGCTTCCTTGAATTGTGGTCGAGTGTGCATGAACAGTTTTTTGGCTAAAAAATAGGCCCTTCAAGACAAACACCAGACATGTTTACATGTTGGTGTAGAGGGAACTCTTCACAAAGCAAAAGAGGACAAATTTCAAAAAAAACCTAAGCTCTACAAGGCATGTAATGAGGAAATCACGTGTATTCCCAATAACTGATTTATTCACGTATAAATCTAGAACTAAGAGGTTCCAGAAAAAAACGTAATTCAATTACAAGAGATTCTACAACACAACAGAAATAGGTCTACTTGAATCACCATTAAGCAATTCTAACTTCTTCTTTGATCATTTCAAAAAGTATTTACACCTAGTGTCTTGAAACAAGCCAGTGGTACGCTAAATGATTAATTCATTAGCAACAAGCTATAGACTAAACTTAAATCTACACACAAACATCCTGAATGCGACTAAGAACCCTCCTGAAAATGCGCTTGAAAGGAGGAATGAATTTGAGCGTTATTCTCACCAAACTGTGAATTCAGATGTTAACTAAAAGCTACCACCAAGCTGAACAATATACTACTACTTTTTCATGACATGAATCTTTTCAGTGTCCGTGAATGGCACAATCCTTATGCGACTGCGCTAACTAGAGTACCCGTTGTTACAAAACATGAGTTGTACCAGGCTAAAATGCATGACCAACATCATGATATGCATAACAAGCTAGTCTCGGGATGACAGTATAAACTGTCGGTGAAGTCTGCCTCTATACAATAATGGAGGTGCACAACCCACTCTCTAGAAATTATACTCTCAGAGCCTAAGATTGCACTGGAATGGGATATCATCCCGGAAGTAGCATCACTTCAGTTATTGCTGTATTCATTTCCAACACCTGGGTGATAAGCAACGATAGCCACCGAGAGGGGACAGAGAGGGAAAATTGTCCCAGGGCCTCAAGGTGTAAGGGGCATTATAAGCCTCGGGGTCTCGAGGTTTAAAGTGGTCTCATAAAGTAATACAAATTCCCAAGGTTTCTAAGGTTTCTGCTGCTTCTATTTTGCCTCGCAGCTTCAGAAATCTCTCGACGGCCCTGTAAAAGTAACTAGCGATTTACCGATTGAAAGCATAACTAGCTGCCTCACAAAGCAGCTATTATACTATATCTACTCACATACCTGCCCTATCTTACCACGGATGTCGATTTCAAAACAGAACAATGAAAACTAAAGTCTCCCAAGACTAGGATAGATTGTGGGCTGCGAGGCTGGAGCACATAGCTCAAACACCATCCTCATCCTTCATTTCAAACAAGATCCCTGAAATTTCAATGACCTCAGCTGATGAACCATAAACAAAACCTCAACAAACGAATAAACTATAGCTACAACTTTGAAAACCTCGTCTTACATCAGCTAACCAATGTTCATATCATATATAACATGAGTCATTTGCTGCTAGTTTTCAAGAGACAGCTTATCGTGTCAGCATCTCGTAGATTTCATCAGCGTTGATCCTCTGCGTAGGCGAGACAGTCCAGCACCGCAACATTATCTGCATAACCAAGGTGGGACAGTTGAGGAACTTCAAAGGTAAATATTCTATATTGCCCTTTCCTTCCTTGTACAGCGCTTTCAGCCGATCCAGTACTTGAATATTACCCATTCGCTCAAAGGGAATCACTTTAGCATAGGTGTAGATCTCCCACAGAAGCACACCAAAAGACCATACATCACTCTGGACAGTGCACGTGACTTCATCCAAGGCCTCTGGTGCCATCCATCGGATTGGATGTAGGCCAGATTTTTCCTTCATAAAGCAGTAACAATCACAGTATCCAGGGCACGCAGCAGCAGTATTTGTTAGCTTCACAATGCTTCCAACTCCAAACAGAACATTACGGGCAGCTATATCACGGTGAATGAATTTCATAAATGAAAGATACTTCAGCGCATTTGCAATTTTGACAACAATGTCTGCCAAAATTTCCCCTTTTCGCACGTTCGTAGCTTGGTTTAGATTTGTAAGGTAAGAGTCAAGCCTCATCCCTTCAATGCACTCCGTTAGCAAGCACTTGGGGTCATTCTTTGTCATCACACCTACCAAGCGGCAAATATTTGGGTGCCTCAAACAGGATATGAGGCGCACATCATCAAAAAACTGTGCAGTTGTTTCCACCGAAGCACCTTGGCGCAATCTTTCTATGAATATCTTTTTTCCAACCAGGTTGTGTTCAGAGACGCTCAATGCATCCGTGCAGACAATTTGCCCAATAAAAACCTTCAAAACAAAATCCTTGACATTAAAACTTGATAATGAGAGAAAAAGCGTACGTTAGTATAAATGCTTGCATTTAGGTGATCTATTAACAATAGACAAGGCAGAAGCATTTGAAGGTAAAATTTCAAAAGAAGTAATAAAGCATGTGAAGATCTTGTAACACAGAAGATATTTGATCCTGCCAATAATACCTAAGATAGTGAAGACATGCACAAACATCTGAAGAAGTCTCTTTTATAAATGTGCAAAAGAACAGAGCTCTCTTAATTTAGCAAATACAAATTTAAAGGCTAATTGAATCTCACTATAAAGCCTAGAATTAACAAAACAAATGAATCAGGAATATCTAGCAAGCAGTTGGGATTCAGAAAGAACAGGGGAAAGCAAAATGCAATATTTATCTTGAGAAGATTAACTGAAAGAGCAATACAAACGAAAAGACCTCTATTCGCTATTCATAGGTTGTGAGAAAGCACTTATTAGAGTAAAGCGTCAAGAAATGATGAACGACTTACAACAAATTGGAATAAATAGTGAAGGCCTAAGACTGCTGGAAGAGTTATATTGGAAACCGGTATTGGTTTTGCAAATGAACTAGTATCAAGCAAGGAGTTTCGTCAGGGATTTGTTTTATCTCTAAAAGTGTTCTCCCTAAATGCAGAACTGATCACGAAAATTGGTAAATCTCTATTTGATATCAGATACGTCGAAGATGCAGTCGGTATCAAGATATATTAAATTTTCTGAAAACAGAAAGCGAAAAAGAGACTTGAGTACAAACAAGAAGAAAATAACAGTGCCGATGTTTAGCAGAAATAAGATAAGTCCTAGGCACCATATCCAGTTAAATCTTGACACAATGGATCAAGTATATGAGCTAGTAGAGTGTTAAGGGTGCGCTTGCACTAGTGATGGAAGAAGTGCTAAAGAAATTAACTGCATAATTGCAATTGCAAAAACAAAATTTACCGAAAAGAAGTGGATCTAAAACAGACATATATTGATTGAAGCAGAAAAATGTTTTTGAAATGGTATATTTGGTCCGCGTTACTTTATGGAAGTGAAATATGGACATCAATACAGACGGCATAAAAGATTGCAATAGATAAAAAGAAATTGGAATCAATGGAAATGATGAGGACTTCCAGTTGAGACAAAGTAAAGAATGAATAAAGCTTGGAAAATGTTAGCGAACAAAAGCAAAGAATAAAAAGAAGAAACTGAAAATTCTTGGCCACACTATCAGAGCAGATGCCATCGTGATAGTGCTTGAAGGCAAGATTGATAATTCAACATCTAGTGGAAGCTAAAGGAAAATTTATTTTGATGATCTATATCTAGTGTAACGATTAGGTTCTTGTCATGATGATGAGCAGTCAACATATTTGAAACAGTACATTATGCCTAGGCCTAACGAAGAATTAACAATAGACAATGCCTCTTGATGTTTCCTGTTAAAATGCAAATCAAAGACTGACTAATATAAATTAAACTCTCACTACATATGACATCAACTGAACGCTACAACAGAACACAATACACCTTGACAGGACAACACATTGCCCGGAAAGGGTGTTTACTGCTCATAACAGGACTCCACATGAATGCAAGACTGAAACACGCAACATGATAATTAAAGTAACATAAAGTACAACACAACATAACTAAAATATCAAGCTCAATACGTTACGCTGGTGGCAGCTAACATTCGGAAATGAGCTTCTCCATCTTGCTCGAGAGCCAACGTGGTTTAAGATCATGGTCACGCACGTCAGTAACTGACATGGTACAAAAAGAGGAAAGTAACAGTAGCAAAACTTACATCTCCAAACTTTCCACCTCCAATTTTATTCTCAAAGACAACAGCAGCTCTTGGAATTTCTCTTTCTGTCTGAATACCACTGACTACTATCTCTGGACCTATCAACTTTGATGTCCCACAAACACCTTGAAATTCGGTTGCTTTTAGCAAAGGCTCAGTCACTTTAGTAGCATCAGAGCCTCGCTTATCTACAATATATGAAGTTGTATGATTAAATCTCAAGGAAACCAGTGATAAAAAAGTAATGAGAAAAACAAACAATGTGAGACTTGTGAGGGGGCTAAAAGCCTCCTCAATAGAAACTCGTACTCTATATATTCCTCTGTGCTAGCACTGAGAAATAAAAAGACTGTCATTAAGTTAAGGTTTCTAAGGTGAGGTAAATCAATAATGCTGCAGAAATGTGTCCTCTCTCAAAGATATATTTTGACAAATGTGAAGTCTTGCTTCTCTAAATTGCATATTTCATCCAAAGTCAGTTTCTAATGATAAAATCTATTTATCATCTACTTCAAAAAGATACCAAGATCAGCACTTGATATGAAACATAGGAAGGGCCACCCGAAATACTGACTCTCTAAAGAAAAGTTACACATAGTCTTTTCCACGTGGCCTTAAATACTTGCATTGATATTTCAATGCCACAAGTCGAAACCCTGTTCCAGCAACGTTTGGGTTTGGGATTTCATTGAGGATTGAAAATGTTAAAGCAACGTTTTCAATCTCCAATGAAAAATAACATTTCCATGCTTGAATTTCATTCAGTATTATATAAACAAACATTATAATTACTTTGATTGCAATTTCTTTTGATTTTGTCATCCGACTTGTCTCTCTTTAGAAAGCAGACAAGGACAATAATGAAAAATGTGAACAATGCAGCGACTGATGTTCCTATTCCAAGAATTATGTAGAATGATTTAGATCTCTTTGATTCACCACGTGGTTGCGCAGACTTGGAATCTGGATAAAAGAAACCAGATAATAGAATAAGTGATATCTAGGTGAACAATAATAATGTAAAGACTCCGAATGCTGCTAGAAATTACCCATTCAACACGAGCGCACCCCAGCACGACATAGCACACCATAGAACACGACGTAGCGCAATATGGCAAACCAGATTTTGGGAAGAGAGCTTTGTGGTCAGCATACAAATACAGTCAAAATTTATTCATTCTACTGTTCGAGAATTAGAACATACGCTAATTCGACCGACTTATCATTTCTCTTTGATTGCTCTACAGCAGGGGTGTCCACAACCAAAGGGCCCTTGAACCAATGTTCAACAGTGACGTGCCCGATAGGAAACGTTCAAATGAAACCCCACTTTCAACTTCCTATTATCTAGCTATGACATTCAACTTTGTAAAAATCCAAGACCGTGCTCTTAGATTTTTATACTGTGACCAAATTATTTCATATTGTGATTTACTACTATGTGTATAATGACATAGATTGAGTAAATAGATGCAAAACAAGTTGACAAATACAGCCCTACTCTGATCTCGTCTACCTACTTGGTTCCCTCGACAAAAAATCATGCTTTATGTTGCCCTTGGGCCAGAAAGAGCTTGATGCCCTTACTCTACAGAATCTTGACTGCAATATAACTCGAAAATTTGCATGCTTAATATAATTCGATTTTCCTTGGGGAATCGAGCTACCCAATTTCAACTGTATATCGAACCTGTAGGATAATCCTAAATGTCTTTCATAATGGACCACCTGGTTCAGTAAGGTACAAACCGTCATTCCACGCGATCCTAATCTGATCAAAGGCTTGCTCGTGGAAACAACCCTCAATTAAAAATAATTCAGAATACTGAGGCTTAGCATAAAATTATGCATTCTTATAAAAAGAAAGAGTGTTGTATATCAACACAGAAAATTTCTTTCATTTAGCTCCATATCAAAACAATTTGAAAATTTAGAGACTCAACGAGACATTAGGAATGCTTATAAGTAAAGCGTGTAGTCAGTCACCTAACGTAAAGTACGAACTGAGATCCGTGGGGCTCACTTGCTTCAATTCTGAAGGGATGCCTCAGAGTTTCTCCATCACTTTCATATTTTGAATTAGTAGTGATTTAATAAGATCCAATCGAACATTAACCCATTTACGTGCGATAGAGTGTGAACTTTGTGTCCTAAAGTGACCCGTGTATTTTGATGATGCATGCAACCACTCCACTTAAGAGAACACTTAAAATCTGTCTTGAAAATATTAAAAAGTACTTCTTAAGTCTATGTTTTTTAAGAATAAGCACTTACCATCTTCTTCAAGCATGGTTAAAGGGTTGTCAAAACTTAAAGGTGTTTTATTGAGTGGAACTGTACTAGTTTTCTCCCTCTTTTCCGTCTTCTTTTTAGAAACAACGTTTAGTTCTTTAGTTTCAATTTGTCTTTGTTGTGTTGTCACTCTCATGGTTGTAGTCATTGCCTCTGGTAATGTTGTAGGCTGTCTAGGTGGGCCTGGGCAGAGACACAAATTAAATACAGGATTGCATAGCTTGCACTACCTCAATAAAGTTATTACCAAGTTCAATAAGGATCCAAAATCAAGTTGAATCGAGAAGGCAATACTGCGAATGAAAACAAATGAATGGTAAATGACGAATATTAGGGATCTATTCTCCTACTGAATAATATTCAAACAATGGTTAAATGAGCTCTCCATGCAGTTACAAATTGCCCTAAAATCTATGTTAACAAAGACTTACTTCAGAAGTACGAGAGTGATTTCACTTTCAAAAACTCAAATCAGATGACGACTTAAAAAACCTTAATAATTGCATAGCTGCTTATAGTTGACTGTTTCTGCCTCGCCAATAAACAAAAAAGCCCTATTTCTCATTGCGGACTAATCTCAATACAAATACTTTAATCATAATTAAGAATAGATACAGCTGCTGGCATACCTTGGGCAAAAGATACCTCGCTGACCAACAAAACACTGCTCTCTTTACTAGTGTCAAGCACACAACGTATGTATTTCGCAGAATAGACTCTGATTCCAACCCTCAGAAGATCAACTTTGCTCCCCATGACATGAAGAATCGTTCTCACATGAGCGAAATTCTGATTGTCATTGCTTGCAAAAACTTCAATTCTCTCCAGCAATTTCTTTGTTCTGGCCAATGTTCTCATCCGAAACTTGATAGCACTGAAGCTTTGCTCTCGGCTAAACTCAAATGTGAGGACAGCTCTGGAAAGATTAAAGCCCACCCATCCAGTCTGCAGATCGTTGCTACCATGGTATTCATCCACCAGCTCACCCAACCCATTAATAAGTAGTCCGGTTTTATTATCAAAAATTCCATCATAACTTCTATCAGTAAAGTCAAACTTTCCAAGCTTTATACCCACTGGAGAGCTGTAAGCCACAAGAAATTCTGTGAAAGCAAAGAAAATCCATATAGCTGCATTCTATACACTTTTAAGTGCAGTGCACTGCAATTCACTTCACAAGCACTAAACTTCACGTGAATGTGAATGAATTTCAGTCTAATGCAAAATGAAATATCAAAAATAGAAAAACTGATTACAAAAATCCTTTAACAAGGAGAAAACTTTACAGTTCATAGAAAACATAGGATATTTCGCAAACCACTACATCCATTGCAGTCAAACTTGTTATAGGGCTTCCACCCCGAGGGAACCAGCCTAATGAAATTGGTATTCTAGCCTAGCTTCTACCGTTCTTCAAATTGCAACTACATTAGGCAGTAGATATCTAGAAGAGGTCTGAAAATACTTCAGAAATCGGTCACACTCTAATCTTAAACTCGATCAAACTTTAAATATTCTTCCAGGTCCCAGATCATAGTCAATAGCCATTTTAGCACTATAAAATCTTTAAAACCAAAATCATACAAAACCAAATATATAACTAAAATCTATGTGCTTTAAACTCAATAAGGAAGGACTATAGGCTGTAAATTCAATAAGGAAAATAGCACTTTATATTATGACACTTGACTAACTGTCAAAACGAGGCCTAGCGGTATAGTACTGCATAAGGCAATGTGGAATGGTATTGTATAAAGGAAAACCGAGTAGCAAAGCCTCCCTTGTACTCTGATAAATCAAAGAAAACCAGTAACAATCGGCACAAAAACCATTTATGAAGCAAAATAAAACAGATAGTGATGTACCAATATTAAAAGACAATACTACTGTCCTTTAAGACAATACTATAAGGCTTCTCAGCTTCAAATGCAAATGAAATGCAGTAACTTCATTTCTTTACTCTTGAATGCTACATACAGATGCCAAATATCCATTAAACTCTTTGAATTGAAGAAGTCTATAAGTTGTTTTGGTAAATAACATTCAATGCAGCATTTTTCATTAAAATGAAACTGTTCCAAATTTCCAAGATTGCAAACATTAGGCCAACATTAGCAGACATGATCGGTGGTGAGAAATATGAATCTGATAGCATATGTAATTCTTTGGAGAGTTGCATAACTAATCGAAACAAGCATAGCTTCATCTGAAACTTTCCCTTACAAAATTTCTAGACTTTCATCATTGAAAACTAGTTTCTCATTAGTCATATATCAAAGAACAAATCAATGACACTGACTTTGTGTGATGAGAAGCTGCTTAAAATGATAAAAAACCTTACCATTACTAAATTTGCATCCATACATTTCCATGCGCAAACAGTAGATACTGAAGTAATCCCCAGCCGGGTACAAACGGACTTTTCTTGCAATTATTGAACTTGGAATCCGATTGCCAACAACAGTATCTGTATCATTGTTTGCGTAAAAAACCTAAGAGAAATGTCCTTGGATTTGAAAAAAATAATGGTCATGCAGACTGCAAATGTGCCAGACAATAAACACTATATTTCAGGATTGCCACTGCTATTTCAAGACAAAATTTCCTGATTTTCCCAGATATTTTTCGTGAAGTGCTACTCATTTCCCCCTGTTTTTCTGATATTCTCATCATTTCTTTTAACAGATGTGGGATTTGGGAGAACTTTGACCCTATTTTTGGCAGTTCAAAGTTTTGGCTCCATAAAACTCGAAACTACACTTCAAAATGACTGCAAAGAACAAAATGCAATAAAAAAAGGGGGGAACAGGGAAATTTTCACACTCAACTAGGTGTTTAACTGAGTAAAAAGAACGTCGCCACTCTAGAATGAAGCAATAGTAACTCTAAAACTTCTCTGATTTTCCCTGATTCAAAATAAAATTCTCTGTTTTGCCATCAATTCCCTGATTTGGTGGCAACTCTGTATTTGTGTATTTCATGCTGGCATGAGAGAAGGAACTACTGGGAAATGTATATAGAATGCAACAAAGCACTTACTTGCTCATGGCCGAGTCTATTCCTGACCATCCTCCAGCGTGTGTCTCCGCTCCTTTGATATTTAATCCTGTATTTTTCAATAAATTCTGTTCCCCTGTATCTGCCCTGTGTTTTTACGTAGCTCACTCTGAGATTTTGAAGAAAATCTACCTGAATGTATTGCTTTTGTTCAATGTCACTGGAGCACCATGCACCGCCACCACCGTGCGTGTGAAGTCGACCATACCATGGCTTGAAATGGTAGATTGCCTTTCGGTCACCGTACAAGTATGATGAAGCTGTTAGCTGTTCATCTTTTGTAATACTACGATTTGAAATTCCGAGCTTTCTCATGCATGGCTGAATTATCATCGATGACGCAACTAAAAATTATTTGAAAAATGCTTTACATGAAGATCTGAGAACTATGGTAAACATAATCCATGAATAGTAAAATCTAGGTATCCGGCTGCTCTATTACGTTTCTGGAAATAGTGAATAGAATAGGAGAACCTGGCTGATTTAATAACTTTCAAATATTTTACAACAACATTATGGCAAATAGACTTGTGGATGAATTAAAGAATACTATGATGCAATTGGTGAATTGTGAGTTCATTTCTCATTGGCTTTCCCAAGCTGGGAGGCTGGGCAGGGTGGCCAACAGTGAAATGAAACTCTTTTCCAGGGTTTTCCAGGGGATTTTCTGCCAAATTTCTGGGGTTTTCCAGAATACGTTTGATTATGTTTTCGAAAAATGCAATTATCAAATATAGATCATCTGCCTGTACCCATCCACCTTTCATTCTGCGCTTTACTTGAAATTTTGTGTCCGTTGTTGGAAAAAGAGGCTGCTTATAACACAACAAATGATACGCTATTTTTACCCCCCCC
>WIPJ01000270.1:334953-360735 GCA_018155075.1 Cassiopea andromeda
TATATATATATATATATATATATATATATATATATATATCTAATCTCTCTAATTTCTCTAATCTATCATCTTTTCTGTCTATCATCTATTCTATCTATCTATCATCTCTCTCACCTATCATCTTCGCGACTTCTGTGATTTGTCAACTTTTCCATATAACCTGGTGAAAGAGAATGGTTAGTAGTGACGTAAAAACCAAATTGAAAGAAGGTGTCCTTATCACTAATGTTAAAAACAGGACTGGATCAACTGAAGCACAAGAAATAAGATTCAAACGTAACATGCGAGGAATGGGCTCATGGTAATATTCGAAAGTGGAAACAAATCAAAGTCCATGCAAAACTCTGGCCTGTTTTGCTATTCCAACCACCAAAAATAAAATGCAAAATTGCAAACAATTTGTGAAACTGTGAAACTGAATAAGTAGGCGGTTCCATGGATATATTCCGCAAAATATTACCGCAGAACATATTTTCTGTATGTCCCATCTTCCATCTTATACCATTCTATTGTATATTATTCTATCTATATTAAACAATACTATACAACAATAGGCATACGGTTAACAAGAATCTCACCTGCTGGGATCCAATGAAAACGGAATATCATCACTAGCCTCGTCTACAACTGCTTGTGTTGGATCGTAATTAGCATATGGTGCAATAATATCATTGGCATGCGTGGCAGTGTTATCAATGTTTCCGTATGTGGCCTCATCACTGTCACGGTCGGTGGATCTAGGGCGTGATTCGTAGATTGAATTCAAGTGGACGTTTTCGTCAACGTTGCCACATTCATTCATGTTCAAATGCGCGTACTGATCGTCTTGAGGCGCTTTGAATTCTTTGATCTGAATGCCTAAATGATCATACGCTTCTTCTACAACAAGAAAAGCATTATGAATAAATTAATGGATAACATACAAAAACAATGGATAAAAAGAAAACAGCAAATAAGAAGTGGAATACATTAAATGACAGATTAAGAACTGGCCTAATACGCAACAAAATATGATGCAACTCAACAGCTTCAATGACATCGCTCAAGCCTACCTGCTTTTAATGTGCCGTCACCAAGATGACTATATTCGCTGCCCGCGTCATTCTCGAGGTTTGCATACTTAGTACTCGCGTTATGTCTGTTGACTGTATGAGTTGGCGTGTTGTTAGCCACTGGCCCTCTTTCCAGTGTGTCATAGCAACTATCGTCCGCAGCACCGCCATTTAGTCCAAGTCTGTTGAAATAGACCGGGTTCATAGCAGAGTCGGTCTTTTGCACATTTGCAACGTCATAGACCGGGTTCATAGTAGTATCGGTCTTTTGCACATTTGCAACGTCATACAAAGGGTTCGGAGAGGGTTCCACATGCTGATATGCACTAGATTGATCGGCCACGTCATTCGGAATTGGCTCCTTCGCTGCTGCATCAATTAGACCACGCATACTGACACTAGAAAAGTATTTACCATGTTAAATTCATGAAATTGTGAGACATCGCGGGAATTATTGATTGATAGTATGAAGCAGTGAACGAGAAATGGCAGAATGCCTGGTTGACTAAGGGACTGACCGACTAACTGACGAATGGACTGACTGACAGGCTAGTTGGCTAAATTGCCATCTGACAAACTGAATTAATTGACAGAGTCAATAGCTGCCTTAATGGGGATGACCTATGACCTGTAATATGATGAACTATGACTTTAAATAGGATGACCTTTGACTTTAAATGGGATGACCTATGCAGGTTTCCTGCGCTGTCTTACTTTAAAAATAGGATGCTAAGGAGAAAAAACGAAATTTTCTAGTTAATTTTGAGGGAAATATAGCTCAATTACGACAGAAATTCATAAGAAGAAAGGACAGTTAATGACATTTTCCTGCTACTCGCTCCTTCTTTACCAACAGAACAGACAAGATCGAGTAAATAAAATTAGTCCTTAAAGCGAAACTCCAATACAACAAATATCATATTTTCTTTTTAAGAGCTTTCTGTGGTCCACTTGCTTGAAATTCCTAGTACTAAATTCTCCTTTACAAAAATGTCACCATTGCATGTAAAACTATATTTCATTAAGGAAACTATACAAAGACTTTGATAAATCTGATAATACTTAAGAATTTCTAAGGATTTAAAAGGGTATATTCCTTCACTAAAGATTTTCACTCGCTTTTTTCCCACTTGTTTTTCCCCATTTATAAACCTCCCGCTGGCACTGTTTTATCAACTGAAGATAGGACATGATGTCTCCAAACGTATTATATCATTTATGTCAATATCGTTTATGTCACTGAACCGTATATGTCTACTGGCTAAGGCCTAATTTTAGTAATTATTTGAATGTGGAAATGGTGAAATAAATAAAGAAGAAAAGATGTTTTCGTCGTGTTTCTTCTCTAGAGTGTGAACCATGTTATTGGCCTACCTTTGATCAATGGGTTTCTGCTTCTTTAGAGCTGGGTGAGTATGCTTCCGTCTCCAAAATACAAAGCCCACAGCTGCAACGATCAGCAACAGCAACACAACGACTATGGGTACAGCTATGACTGCAGGCTCCACCTTTTTCCCAGCTGATTGTCCTGCAATGGAGTTATATAAAACCAGTTACTAGCAATGCAATCCATTCTTCAATGAGTCACTAAGCCAGTAAGTCAGTTAGCCAGACGGTCTACCTGTTAGACTTCAAGTCAATCAGTCGACCAGTGAATCAGTCAGCCAGTAGATCAACCAACCAGTCAGTAAATCGGTAAGTCAGTAAACCATACAAATAGTCAGTCTTACTGCCAGTCAGTAAATCAGTAAGTTAGAGAATCATCCAGCCAGTCAATCAATCTGCCAGTCAGTAAATCAGAAAGTCAGTCAGTAAATCAGAAAGTCAGTCAGTAAATCAGAAAGTCAGTCAGTAAATCAAAAAGTCAGTCAGTAAATCGGTAAGTCAGTTTGTAAATCAGTAAGTCAGTAAATCACACAGCCAGTCAATCAGTAGGACAGTGAATAAGTTAGTCAGTAAATCAAACAGTCAGTAAATCAGTACGTCAGTAAATCACTCAGTCAGTCAATCAGTAGGACAGTAAATAAGTTCGTCAGTAAATCAAACAGCCAGTCAGTAAATCGGTAAGTCAGAAACTCTAGCCCATCAGTCAATCTGCTAGTCAGTAAATTAGTAAGTTATTCAGTAAATCAGAATGTCAGTAAATCCCACAGTCAGTCAATCAGAAGGCCAGTAAATCAGCCAGTCAATCATGCATGAATATTGCGACTACTGAAACTAGTAAAGAATCCCTAACATTTATCACGAAATTATTAAAATAAAATGGAACTATGAGAAGACAAACTTATATTGCCACGTGCATTGAGCTGCAAGGAGCTTGTCAACCACAAACACAAGTTGTTGTGATTCCAGGTCCGTCTATATGAAGAAAATCCCATGAAAAAAGCAATGGGAAATAGCAATATATCAAAATCTGAGTGTTCAAGGGTAGTAAACAACTATACCAATAAAGATATAGACACAAGAGCATTAACGAATACCTTGGCAGGCACCAGTCACATGATCACAGGCTGTACATTTGCATTTTGACAAGCAGTCTTTCCCAAACGTTCCTGAAGAGCAGGCTGTGTTGAAGAAGATATCTGGATTAAAAGGCTGAAACAGTTACAGGCTCCAACGCAAAAGGCTCTAACATAGCGCCAAGCCACAAAAATGATCAGTTAAGTAATTCAATCAAGCAGGCATTTATCCATCCAGTCATTCATTCATTCATTAATTCATTTATTCACTCACTCATTCATCCATTTCTTCATTCATTCATTCAATCATTTCTTCATTAATTAATTACTTAATTAATTAATTAAGTCACTCATTCATTTATTCATTCATTCATTTCTCCATTCAGTCATTCATTCACTCATTCCTTCATTCATTCATTCATTTCTCCATTCATTCATTCATTCATTCATTCATTCAGTCATTCATTCATTCCCTCACTCATTAATTAATTAATTAATTACTGTAATAATTAGTTTGCAGTTTCATCTGTACCCTCGACAGCAGGAAAATAACTTACTTTCGTTACAAAAGTAGCCCTGATAGCCGTTCTTACAAAAGCATGTGCCGTTTTCGTCGTGACAATCTCCAGACATGTGTTTCAAATTGCATGGACACGCAAATGAGCATTCACGTCCAAAATATCCTGAAGGACAGCCTGCAAAATTTTGCAAAATTTGATCACAATAAAGTTTAGAAATAGCATCTAAGGAATATAAAAAGCCTTGAAAGATTGAATATAATATCACAATTATACTAAAAATCTTTGCAAAATAATATAAAAATAATGTAAAAAGGATTGGGAGGATGGGACAGCATTGAATGCAAAAAGGATTGGGAAGATGGGACAGTATTTAAGCACACAAGAAAAGATGGGCAAGGAATATTGCCCTCACAAAGGTTTGTAGCTTTCTTCTTGAGAAAGGTTGTAGGTACGGTATGTCCCACAAGGTGTGCATGTTACTTTCTAGCTAAGATCATGTCTAGGCACCTCTTACTGATAGAAAGTCTAGCAAAGCCCTGCAACAAGAAGGAATGCAGAGAGAGCCTCATCCAGCTATCTGCATGAAATTAAGTGTAGAGAAACAGGCCCCACAAAGTGCGTGTGTAAATCTCCAACTGAGCTGAAGGCTAATGTCTAAGAACAACCTATCAAAAGGCAGTATGTCATGGGGCTATTCAAATAGTGCAAAAGTTCTGCAAAATGTTTTGAAAATAATAAATCATCTTTCATTCCAAGAACTTCTCAACTATGGAATTCATTGCCATCCACCACTTTCCCCGAATCGTACAACTTGTCATCTTTCAAATCTAACGTCAAAAAGTTTGATCTTTTCTCCCTATCTCCTTAACCTTTTTCTCTTTTCATAGTTGTTCCTTTCTCGGGGCTTTGATATACAAAAAAATGACATTGCCTGTAAAACAGCCTCCCAAATAATCCAAAATAATATCAAAAGAACATAAAAGTTTTTGAAAGTAATATCAAAATAATGCTGAAAAAATTGCAAAATGAAACCAAAATATTATAGAAAGACTTTGTAAAATTCAATTAGAATAATCACAAAAAAGGTTTGCAAAACAATATCAAAAAACTATTACAAGCTTTGTAAAATAAAATCAAAACAACTTTAAAAAGTTGTAAAATACTTTCAAAATACATTTACATAACAATAATAATAATGACATTAAATAATAATAACACATAATAATAGTAAATAATATTAATAATATTAAATAGATTTTAAAATGCTCTAAAAACCATAGTGCAAAGAGCTCTCCAAACAATATGAAATTAATAAAAAACAGTTCTGCAAAATAATTACAAAAAAAGCAATAATTACAATTACAAAACTATATTACAAAAAAGCATTGCAGAATAATACCAGGTAAAAATTATGAAATTTTGCAGTCTAAACAACTCACTTATCTTTCCCGAAAAAAACTACTAATCGCCGTTAAAATTTTGCTCATTCTCGAAGAGTAAAGCAATTGGAAATCTTCCCATTCCACTCTGCATTTCCTGTGTACTTCTACCACTTTTTATCGGACCTTTTACTCAATCTGCCGAATGCCCAATCAACTGTCCTTCTACAAACCCGTCTTTCATGTTCATTTCGAAAAGTCCTTTTACATGACTCCATAAACAGCAGTATCTTCACGTATACAGCTATATTCACTATTCGGCGTAACTCTCTCTTAGCATACATTAGCTTAATTCTTTCATCTGCGTTTTCATTCTCCACTCTATCAGGCACCCATAACTGTCAAATAGTAGCTGGTGGCTATAATCACTAACATGCAAGGTATAACGAAGTCTAGCTCACAAATCATCTTTTATTCCAAGAACTTCTCAACTATGGAACACATTGCTTCCCCCTGCGTTCCCCTGCTTTCTATGAAACCTACAACTTATCATCCTTCAAATCTATCATCAACAAGCTTGATCTTATCTCTGTATCCACTTAACATTTTTCCCTTTTGTAAGTTTTTTCATTGTTGGGGCATTGCTATAGACCCTAAAGCCTTTCCCCGTCATTACATACTAAAAAACAAGCACTACAATTAGAGAAACAAAATTAACGCCCTTTACTCACGTTCAGTGCAGTCTCTTCCTTTCCAGCCTCGCTTACAAGCACATTTTCCGTTAACAGCGTCACATTTGGCTCGATCGTTTGAATGCTCTGGGTGACAATTGCATCTTGAGCCGCAGTTCATGCCGTAACTGCCAGAATCACAAACTGCAAAAATTACAAAATGTTGCTGTGACATTGTGAATACATGCAACTTGTATTGTGGAGACACGCAACTTATACAGCTAACAAGGTATGGTTCGCGCTGTAGTTAGTGAAAAAAATTTAAGGAAGTTTCATCGAGTTTCTAAGTATCACACAATAATTTTTGTGTGTTTCCTTGAAAAAAGGAAATTAGTTCCTAAATAGATATGTCGCTGAACATCCTTTCCCCCAAGAATTGATTAGACACAAAGAGGTTTTAAGGAGCCTTTTCTAAATTGCACGAATTCATGGAGTTTTCAATCGCCTTTAAAAGTGCAAACTATATCCAAGGAGTTTCTAAGGAGCTTAAGGAACACCACAGGAATATACAAATTTCATTGTGGAAACACAGCCTGGTATCGTAAAGGTACTCAGCTCACACAATCAAAAAGCGAAAGTAACATTGTGGAAGCACACGCCTGGTAACGTGAAGGTACGCAACTTACACAATGACAAAACGAAAATAACATTGTGGAAGAACACGCCTGGTATCGTGAAGGCACGCAACTTCAGCAATGGAAACACGAAAGTAACACTGTGGAAATACACGCCTGGTATCCTGAAGTCATGCAACTTACACAAAGGATTAACGAACGCAACATTGTGGATACACGAAAGTCATGAAAATGGAGATGTTGTGTTATCGAAAAACGAAAGTAAAACATTTTCTTACACCATAAATCTTGTGGCAGTTGTATACTAAACTACATAGTGACGACCATAGCATTAACATTTGCTTAACAAAATGATAGGACGAGCTATCCTACTATTGGATACTAGAAGGTCAAATTGCAAACAATCTTTACCAATTTAGAGGATAAGAAACTAGAGATGGCTTAGTCTTATACATCAAGTTCATAATTTAAAAATTGCCCACTAGTATGGATGTTTAACGACAGGAAAACTAATATAAAATTAAATCCTACTTTTGAAAACGCACTACAACTGGTACGCAAAGGTAGAGAAACTTAAGGAAAAATACGGGACCATTCATCAGAACAGTCTGCAGTTGCTAATTATTGAAATTTTCAAAACAAAAAATTGTCTACATCTAAAATTTACGGAAAGTGTAGAGATGAGGATGCTGAGATGGATTGGTGGAATATCTTTGCACGAGCACAGGACAAATGATGACATACGACGGTTCATGAAAGTCACAAAGATCACCCTGAGAGCGAGAGAAGCAAGGTTAAGGTGGCATGGACACGTAATGAGGAGAAGACCAGAGGAACACTTGAAATCTGTTTGGTTGGCCAAAGTAACGGGAAGGAGCAGCAGAGGTAGACAGAAGCTGAGATTGAAGGATGTGATCAGTAGAGACATGAAGGAAGTGGGAGCAAAGGAAAACGAGTGGGAGGACCGAACGAAGTGGAGGAAGCGGTGTCGAGCGGCCGACCTGGCTGGCGCTGGATAAAGGCCGAAGACAAAGAGAGAGAAGATCTAAAATTTACGGAAAACGTATTTACTAAAGAGAGGTCCAATACCATTTGAGAAGTAAAAATACTTTGCAATTGCCGAATGTCAAGACAGAATAATATGGAATTGAAAATATTCAGTACATAGGTCACCATTTATGGGCCTCACTACACGATGAAATTAAGGACTCGGGCACACTAATTCAAACAGAAAATAATATCATGAAAAGGAAGTACTTGCATCTGCAGGTTGTGAAAGGTAATTGTTCATGGAATAGGGTTTTATATTTAAATCATTTTTCTTTTAAAAAAGCTGTAAAATAATTTGTTTTTCTTTTACTCTGTTGGCATTAATTAGCTATTTAACTATATTTGTATTAGGCCCCGTTCAACTTCCGGTGCAACATCCGTCCAACTTTCGGTGCAACTTCTGCGGATGATGTTACGGATCACCTATGTCTACACTGCTCCGGTGCAGAAGTTGTACCAGATAGCCTTATCGTTTACTTATTAAGTCTCAGCATTATTATAACGCATTGTTAAAGAACAAAAGTGCATATCACATGTCCTGACTGTCGGACATGTCGATTGTTCGCTCATTCTTTTCCTGAGTGTCCTTCTGGTTTCACCAAATTCTGTGTTGAGTATTCAAAGAACGAAAAGGAATCAACTGCATAATCGAAAATAACAAGGCTAAACAACTACTACGAAGTACTTTCAAATCAAATAGCGCCACTATGTTGTGATATGGTTGTGACTAGGAAAGTACTATATCAAAATATGAGGAAATGAACTTTAACTCCAAACTGTATGACAAATTGTGGGGAATAGCTGATAACCTCCATCCCACACATAGGCCAAACAAAGACTAAAGTTTTCCTCGTTATGAATCTGTAATGGAACATGTTGCTGTTAGGCATCCACACTGCTCCGGTACAAGAAGTGAACCGATACGGTATAAGAGTTGTTACGCTTTTTCAATAGGTACAGAAAGTGTTCCTATAGGAGGAGCAAAAAGTGTTACGGATAGCACGGAACAGTATAGATGGTAGGCTGAACCGTAAAACCTTCTGTTCCGGTACAGAAATTGCAGCGGTGCAGAGTGCATGGGGTCTTAGTTTGCCAACATTAAAGAAATTGTAAATAAAAAACTAAACAAACTCAAGGATACTCTGTATGTATTATTCGACGGGTGTATCACTCGCAAATCACCTATGAAATTTTTGTGACTTTCTGTACCTGTGAGCTTGATGGTTTTCGTGATTGTTTATGGCCTTATTTTGCTATATTGCGATACATGTGTTTGAATTTTTGCATTTTTCACAAAGTGTACGAGATTTTCGTGAGTGATATTTCTCTTCGTAAAAACAAAGAGATGAAATAACCAATGAAAATGCAAGGAGAACAATGAGAAGAATGAAAACAAAGAGACTAGTTGGAACAATGAGACTAACGGGAAGAACTAACCTATGAAATGTCAGTAAGAACAATGACTGAGAATAACTATTCAAGGAAACTTCCTTGAAAACAATGAGAGAGAACAATCTATCAAATGAAACTTCAATACTCACCTTCATTACAATCTGATCCTTTGAATCCAGCCTTGCAGTTACATGAACCAGTCATTACATCGCATGACATTGAGTTATTTTGAATACAGGAACAAATAAGATTACATCCTTCACCATAGAGCCAATTGGGACATACTGCAATGAACGAGAAACGAAGACATGTCATATTTCAGAGGTATATGCCCAGTGTATGGATTTTGTTGAGAAACCAAAGGGCTGCCCACATTGTTACAACCTATTGTTTAGCCGTTGAAGTTCACAGCCAATCATTAGCCGGGGAATCTATTGCCATGCGCAAGCCATGCACCATTCCGTTCCACTGCCTACGATCAAGCAAACCGAAAATATGCCTTCTACGCATTTTCTCAAATTCCCCTTGGAGCAGGGATGTGCCGATGGAGGCGTGGGGAGGACATCGCGCTTCTCCAATATTCTCAAATTTGCAAGAAAGTTGGTAAAATGTTAGCCAGGCTGCGAGAGGGTTGGCCACACTATTTTCTGTGACCTATTTTTAGTAGCAATTTAGTAACAATAGTTGGTCAATCGGTCAGAACGCCCCCCAACAGAAGGTGTCTCGGCACATCACTGCCTTGAGGAATGACCAATAACGTGTGAACATAAAGGATTCGTATCCTCAACAAGATTATTGAGCAAAACCATTGCCTTGTGAACAGCTGATGATATAAAATGGTTAGTGAACTGTTCATATGAGATTGTGAATAAGTAATGTATCATTGTAAAAATTGAATGGAATAATGAACGAATAAACCCATAAACACATAAACCAAAGGGAGAATTAATAAGCAATAGGAAATGGAATGAATAGACTCATGAAAGGTAGAATGAAATATTGAATGAACTGGTAAATACTGAATACAAAGGAAGTGAACGAACGAATTGGTAGCTAAACTGTACATTAATGAATGAGTGAAGCAGAGAACAACTACTTTAATAAATTTCTAACTAAGCAATAGGAAGGAATGGATGCTGTATAGAATGCAATGTTCACGTGATGTTCACGTGATGCATCCAACATGAAAACAGACGCGTTCTAAGAAACCATGAAAAAACAATCTACACAAATCACATATATCTAACACATTGGAGTAACTGTACTTTCAGGTGCCAAATAAATGCCCCCTTATTAATTTTTCGATTTTTTCCAGCCCCCCGACTTTGTTAGGACCCCCCGTTTATCAATTTTACGCAAACTGACTTTTTCTACAAACCCCTTGACTCCTTTCTTGTCTTTGTTAATACTATTTACGCCCAGTTTTAATGGTAAAATAGCGTACTGCTGTATATATCATTTTAGTTTTATGCTTTATGACAACATGTTTTTGTTCTTTCCGATCTTGTATATTCATTTAAAGCAGATGTGTCAAACTCAGACCCGCGGGCCAAATTTGGCCCGAAATGTAATCATATTTGGCCCGCGGGATCATATTAAATGTGCATTAGAGCTAGCCCGCGGTTATGCCATATCTTTTACTTCTAATTTGATTTCTCAAATGTTTGTAATATCAAGATTTGAGATTTGGTTTTTCCAGATATTGTGTTTAAGCAAAATCAAAGCCTATTTCCATGCGAAAAGGCTAAAGATTACATATCAGTTGCAGTTAATTTTTTAATAAATATTGATTCTGGCCCGTGACTTTACTTCACTGCTTACTTTTGGCCTACTGTGAGTTTGAGTTTGACACCTCTGATTTAAAGCCTTTTCTCAAATTCCAACTCCCCGTTTACTTTGAACCCCCCGTTTATTAAATGTCAGAATTTAGGACCTCCCGTTTATTTGGCACTTGTACTAGAGTGAATGTGTGAACAGCATACTCTCAGGTGCCAAATAAAAGTCCCCCTCGCGTATTAATTTTTCAATTTTTTCCGCCCCCCGGACCTTATAACGACCCCTCGTTTATAAATCATAAAGACAGTGACCTTTTCTTCCTAGAACTATTCACTCCCACCTTCAAGGTGCAATGGTGTGCTTTTGTGCATATTTTAATTTTATGCTGTATGAATACCGGTTTATAGAAATGAAAGTTCTTTCCATCGTCTTTTAATCATTTAGGCCGTTTCTTAACTGCCGATCTCCATTTACTAATTTCGGAATTTTCCCGACCCCTTATCTATTAGGACCTCCCCCCTTATATCCGGCACTTGAGAGTATGGACTGCTCGTGCAGCCAATGGAAGAGATAGAGCCGAATATGTAATATAAACAAGGCATTTCATATTGTCGCAACAAGGGCAGTTCACAACAAGACCAGTTCTCATAGGCTCTGTCCAACGTACCTTTTTCACACGTCATACCAGTCCATCCGGCAGTACATAAGCATCTTCCCTTGTCCGCTGTACACATGGCACCGTGTTTACAGTTGCACTTCTTCGAGCAGTACTCGCCGTAAGTGAACCCGCCACAGGCTAATGAAAACGTCAATAGGATAAAGTTAAATGTGTACGTGATAGGAAGCCCATGCGAAGGAGAATCTGAAAAAAATCTACTAATACAAATTATAAACCTATCAGGAGTCAAGTGGGATGTAGTGCTAAATTTTTAATAAGGGCGGCTTAAAACGGAATTTTGGAGGCCACGCCCCCTACGGATTGTGCAAAATAAGTCAAATTCATTCCTTGATACTCCACTAAACACCAAATTGTGCCTGACTATAGCATTACATTATACAGTGAACAAATATTGATAAAAATTTATAAATATTGAACAAGGTAGAAAAATTAAATAGAAATTACCAATAACGTAGAATTCAAAAGGAGGCTTAGCCTCTTCCAAAATCTTCTAAGGAGTTAAAAAGGGAGGCTGCACACCCTGAGACCCCCAGGATTACATCCCTCACAGCTAACACACAATGCAGTCAATCAGTTGAGCTATCAATCAATTTATCAAATAATTTATTAAACAACCATTACCACCCAATCTATTAATTAATCAATCAGTGATTCGCTCAAAAATCAATCATCAAATATAAGAAATAAATCAAGCCAACAATCAAAGATAGAATCAATTAATCACTTATTGTATCTATTAGTCGATCAGTCTCATAGCAAATTTATTACATCAAATATTCAATGGATGAAACAAATATTGCATGAAAGTCGAGCCAACATTTCAAAAAGATCAACTAAATAATGACATAGCAATTCAGTCAATCAATCAATCAATCAATCAATCAATCAATCAATCAATCAATCAATCAAAATTATAGAATCAGTTGATGATGCTATCAATGCTTCAAAAGTGCATGAGGCTTTATTGACCAACCAGAAATCATACAATTGGTTAGTGATTATTAATCAGTCAATTAGTGCAACCATTAATCAATCAATCACTCAATCAAAAAAGAAATTACTTCATGAGGTTATCAATGAGTCAAAAATGCACGAGGCTTTATTGACCAATCAGGAATCAAACAAATGGTTAGTGATTGTTAATCAGACAATTGGCGCAATGATCAATCAATCAATCAATCAATCAATCAATCCATAAGCATTCTAGAATCATTTAATCAGGCTATCAGCGATTTAAATAATGCAAGACATTTTGATCAATCAGAAATCAAACAGCTCGTTAGTCAATAAATAACTTCAATTATCAAACAATCAATCAACCAATCAATCAATCAATCAATCAATCAATCAATCAATCAATACTGCAAGTAAATCCAAAAGCAAAGATACGAAATAGTAGATTATGTAGAGGATCAGCTTATGATAAAATTTGAGACTAATACTAGATTACTTATCATATATAAGATGTAGTCAAGACCCGCAGAAATTCAGCAAGTATACTGAGACTACTCATTTTGACGTAAGCAAAGAGTTTCTTATACATTGTCCTTCTTCCCCTTTTGTGTGCCTGCATAAGCTTTACCAACCTTGTGCAAAAAACTATGCCATCTACCAAATTCAACGCCCCAGGGCTACTAAAAGGGGGCAGGGGCAAATTGCCCCAGGGCCTCAAGCTTCAAGGGGTTTCATAACACCGAATGCTTCAAGATCTGGGGGCCTCATACAGTAAATCAGCAGTAACTTTCCAAAGTTAATTTCTAAACCCTGCAAATTGTCTGCTCGATTCACTCGCAGGGGGTTTAGTCTTTCATTTTTGCCCCTGGGTCTCTCAATTCTTTCGGAGGCATTACATCACCCTACGTGACCATATGGCGTGTGAATGACCCTAACATAAACAAGACTTTAATCGGGAGAACAAAGTTATTCAACAACGTGCATTAAATTGTGCTGTGTCATTTGATTGGTGGAAACAGTGAATACATGGATGTAAAAATAAATCAAGTCCATGCCGTGAAGAAAATAGTGCAGTAGAAGTAGAAATACTATTTGGACGTGTATTTCTGGACGCGCAATAGCTCCTAATCACTTTCATATACACGTGTGATCTGAGATTCGTGTATCCCAAATACAACGTTGATGAAAATAAGAGTTTCTTGCAGCCTTAGTACGTCTGAAATTGTGACAGTCGATAGTGTTGCAGTTTCGGCTAGGAATTCTTTGGTTAGTACAAGTGATTGCATATTGGGCAGTGATATTATTACGTGTGATCTCTCGCACATTTTGAGCCTGGAAAAACGCATCTCACATTCCTCCAGGCAGGGCCTGAGAAAGCTATTGCGTTGAAGATGCTAAGCATCAAGAATTGCTATTACTTACGCTCATTGCAAAGGCTTCCTTTCCATCCCTCTCTACAATGACATTTACCAGTGACGTAATCACAAGTGGCCCCATTGGCACAGTGACATGTGGCTCTGCATAGATACCCAAAATTACCACTCGGACATTCTAAGATACAAAAGCAACAGAAACGAATTATAAGCCGATTGAAGTATAGCTGAAGGGATCTTTTGTGAGCAAATACTGATAAAAATAAAATAAGGTTGTCATGGTACAGTGAGCACGCTTTCATTCGCTCCTCTTCTGCTATAATCTAGGATGTGCTGTACCGACTACAATGCTTCATATTGAACGTAACGAATAAGTTCGACCCCATAGCAGCGACCCCTAAACTCCAGGGACCCCTAAACTCTGGCCTGCAGGCTAGACCCGGTCCAAGTAGCGATCTCAGTTTGCCCGCGATATCTTTGAGCATCACAATCACCTTGAAGTCAATTCGCATAACCTGGGGTGTCAGCGACCCTTGGCCTCTCCCCCCACTTTTTTCAGAAAGTAGCATGTTTCACTATTTTTGCCTTAGCTAATCTCTTAACTTAGTGACCAAGCCCCTCCATTTTGAAATTCGTTTCGACGCCACTGCTAATGATTCCTTCCTACAGCTCTTATGGGATGAGGCTCATTTTTAATCAAAATACCCCATTATACATCAGATATTTAACAGAAACACATAGAAACTATGCTCTTTTCTATGAAAAAACGGACAAGGATGCAAGAGACGGCTATAGAAAACCAAGTTTGCCACACTACAATCGCATTTAAATGCTTTTAATTCGATGCAGCAGAACTGCGACCTCTAAACTGTGACCTCTAAACTGTGACCTCTAAACTGTGACCACTAACCTGTGACCTCTAAAAGGGCCTAGCCACTACGCAACTCGTACAGTCAATACATGATAAAAGAAAAAAGTGAGAATTTTACACTTACGTTGTTCACAAGCGTCGCCAATGTATCCAGGCCTGCAAGTACAATATCCATCTAAATTACCACATGTTGCATTGTTCTTGCAATGGCAATTATGACTGCACCTAGGTCCATAAAATCCACTGGGGCATTCTAAGGAAGAAAACAAATAGTAGTTTTCCATAGATAAAGCATTGCAAATTTTAATAATAACTTATGATTACGTCACTAGACCCATTTCCCATACATATATTAAATCTAATGCTATTCAACATCACTCTAGTAAACAACTGCGGTGGGTAGCAAGTTACAATTCACAAGCGTTATAAGCAACAAGTATAATTCTTAAAATGTCCATTTAGATATAGTTATAATTATCTCTGTAGTACCTTATATGCAAGAAATGAGTATATGGTTATACAACCAAAAACACACACACATTTATTTTAACACCCAATTAAAATAAATGTCTATACATGCAAACACACACATAGAGTGACATAAATTAAGCAATGAAAATATGAAAAGAAGATTACGTCTTTCTTTGGAACAGTCAGCTGTTTCCCAGCTAGGCTTGCATGTACATCGTCCTGAAATGGCGTGGCAGCTGTTGAAGAGAGAAAGGTAATGAAATACTTTATGCAGCTTCCCCCGTCTCTTTGAGGCGTAGTGGCAGAACCTATACTACCATTCACAATTGCTCCTAGGTATCAAAACAATACATCACAAAGGAAAGATACTTTACTAAAGGGAGCCCCTATTCGGCAGGGGCGCTTATTGCTAAAATTTGCTCTTTTCCCAGGGCGTCTATTCAAGTAGGAGGTGATTATTGGACACTAGGGAGTTACTCCGTCATTTAAAGAGGGTGGCAACACCTAGCAAATGCTCAAAGCTCTTGCAGAATCTAATTGACGGGGGATATCCACTGGTCAAACGTCAATATCATTCCCAAATTTAGTCAGTGGTTTGATAGCAACGGGACAAAATACTACAAATGCTTGGGAATTGTTTTGGCAAGGGCAAAGAACTTTGATTATTACGAATTTGTAAACTTGAGATCCTATCTTTATTTTCAAACCAAATAAATATTTATCTCTAAAATATCTTGGGGTCCATTCTAGGCCTTAAGAGCTGAGTGGCACTTAGGAGCTATCCTTGCACCAACTTTCTTCGGCTGACACATGGACTGCTACACACACCACAGCCTCTCACAAGACACAAGACAAGTGGTCGACCACGACAGCACTGCAGCAATAAAATATGGTAGAACAGTCACCTTAAATCGGTATACCAAATATGAGCCCCTGCTAAATATTTCAAATGAGACAAAAGTGAAAACAAGATGAAAGTGAAATGAAACCTTTCTGTTGTCGTTTGGTTGCAAATACAGCTTTGCAAGCAGCCGATACCAAATGTCCAGTTACCGCATTCTACAATAGAGAACATGTACAATTCACACGTAACTAAATCCCTGTAGAATTCCATTCTTACGGCAAATTCCACTCCCATAGAAATAGAGTTTGCTCGGAAAGATCGCACATAGCAAACTCCCCCCAAAGGCCCAGCTGCTATTCTGCTACTAGTCTGACGTCCTTTTGAGAAATATTGCATGTAGATTTGAAGGCATTAGTCTAAACACTAAAAGCAAATGAATTAGTTGTTTGAGTGTTTCTCTTATGGCTTGCATATGAATAAAAATTTAGGCCCATAAGAGAATACTGCCTGATAGAAATACACAGCGTCTTTTAGCATGAAAGGCCTTTGCGTGGTTACATGGAAATTATTTTCAGTGGAATTTTCTATTAAAACGCACTCACTTTTGTCACAATATGTCCCTTGGTATTCTCCGGTGCAGCTACAAGTACCATTAAATTTGTTGCACACTGCATGTACCGAACATCTACATCGTTCTGCACAGTTTTTACCAAAGTAGCCATTGGGACATTCACTGTCACAGAAAATTCCAGTCCAGCCACGTTGGCATGTACATGTACCGTTGATCTTTGAGCACTTGGCACCATTCTGGCACAGGCATTTTGACATACAGTGTGGGCCAAATGTTCCATGTGGACATTCCTGTTCACATCTGGTACCATTGAAGCCCGGTTTACATCTGCATGCAAAGGAAAGTGTAGAATACGTTAATACAATAATAAACATTGAAAAATCTTGAAATGTAATAACATAGAATGAAATAGTATAATAATTATATAATATAATGAAATACAATATAATATACATCACTATAATATAATATAACACAATGTAAAGTAATATAATATAGTATAATACAATACCATGTAAGAAAACATAATAAATATAATATAATATACTATAATACAAGGAAATAATACAAGGAAATATACTATGATATAACATACTATAATTTAATGTAATATACCATATTACAATATAATATAATATAATATAATATAATATAATATAATATAATATAATATAATATAATATAATATAATATAATATAATATAGTACATATCATACAATAGGAACCTACAGACACTTTCCAGTGGTGGTTTGGCAACTTCCATGCTCTGTACAATTACACGTCTTCTCACATGGAATTGTCGTATTTGTCACAGGGTTCTTCACTCCACATGGAGTGTTACAAGTGTCACCGGTCCATCCTTTAGTACAGTTGCACGATCCATCGACAACATTGCACACGCTGTTTTTGAGGTTGCATGAGCATTTCGACATACACTGATCACCATACGTTCCATTTTCACACGGCCTATCACACCTATACAAATCACAGGGAAATAATGTCAATGCTCGTAGCTTTATTGGAAGGGCAGGTTGACTAAGAACCACGACTATTGACTGATTGTTTGAATATTTCACTGATTGATTGATTGACTGATTGATTGACAAATTGACTGATTGATTGGTTGAGTAAGAGATTGAGTAATTTATTGATTGCATATGATTGGGTAACATACCTTATTGGCCCTTTTTACGCCGGCCCTAATTTAACGCCGGCCCTTTTAACATCGGCCCTACCTTAACGCCGGGCCTTTTTACACCGGCCCTAATTTAACGCCGTGCCTTTTTACGCCGACGTTTGGGCCACAGTTTACTTCATTCAAAAAAGTATCATGGTAAAAAGGGATAAAGTCCTGCATTCCTACTAAATTATTCTTACATTTCAGAGATTCTGAGCCTCAATAATCCTATAAACTTTATTCCTATAAAATAAGTGCATCGCAAATTCTGTCAGTTCTGTTGATCGTTGATTTTTATTTCTGAACCGACTAAATGTGTGTCTGATTCGAGTATATTTGCATAGGCCTACATCAGCATCTACGACTCTCTCCTTCCCACCCTAACAATCAAGCAGAAGATTTCATAAGATCTCCTTCTCTGATGGCCTGATAAGTGAATGGCTCCAAAAATAAGAGATACAAATATAAGGTTGCTGCTTAGTCGAAAATCTTGAATTTTCAGCCCTTTTTATAGCGTTCCTTTATGCCCCTTAGGGAAAATTAACGGGCCAATAAGGGCCGACGTAAAAAGGACCAATAATTTACACAGATTGCAGGAATCACAAAGAAACAATTGATCTTTCAGTCGTAAATATAAGGAGGTCTTCATAAACAAGGATGGGTGAGTCATCCAAAGATCTGATTTCAATAAAAGGTGAGTATAAGGTACAAATTTTCAAAATTACTGCAATGATACTGTTTCGAATGACGTCGACATATAAGCAAGAAAACTGTCTCTCAGATTCAAACGTAGGAATAATAAAAGGGGGCTTACCAATCTCAGGGTGGGGGCTTATCAAAATTAAGAAGCGTACCGTCATTTGGGTGGCACTGAAGTGTACAAAAATCAAGTAATCAAGAATTATAGTCACTCAATGATCGGCCTACCTTGTACCAATGAAACCATCGTTGCAAATGCATTTTCCATTCACTGCATCGCATCTCTTTTCATTGACGCAATCACACTGCTTGCTACACTGCAGACCGTAACTCCCTTCGGGGCAAGGGTTACTGCATATGACTCCCTGGGGAAAGTAAAGGAAACGTCAACATGAGATATATACATTCTGCTTTGAAGCAGTAGAATTGGCGACTAACAACTACGCATGTCTGGTGATACCCTAGAATGAGCTGGCGATACTCCAGAAATTGCTGGTGGTACTCCAGAAATGTCTGGCGATACCCTAGACTTTGCTAGCGATACTCCAGAAATTGCTGGCGATATTCTAGAATTCGGTGGTGATATTCAAGAAATGGGTGGTGACACTCTATAAGTGGTTCACGATTCTCTAATAGAGAGTTTACGCAACACGACGCGCCTGCTGACGACGAGCCAAAGAAGTCTAGAAACGAGCGTGGTCACGCCATCCTCTCGCAAGCATTGGCGCGAATCTGAATATTGCGCTAGTTTCTAGACTCCTTTGTCTCGTCTTGAGCAGATGCGTCGTGTTTCGTAAACTCTCTAATATTGGGTTGCGATAAGCTAGAATTGGTTTGAAATTTCTGCTTTCGGCTATCCTCGATGCTTAGGCCATTGTGTTTTTGAGCATGGGTGGTAACAGAGTCTTGATCTGGAAGTTTTTTCCTAGTTCTCAGTTCCTCAATTGATTTTTATATAAATACGTTAACACCACAATTGGCCATTGATGACAAAACTAATGTACACTATTTATTTTGTTTTTCGTTTCAGTGAGAAGTGAGTTCACTAGTTTTTAAGTTCAGTGAGTTGACTCAATTAAAGCGCTCTCTTGCTGCATCAAGTTCTGAGTTCTCAGTATAGTCATGTATATTCATGTACAGCAGCATCAGAGACTACAATACATACATAAATCGAAGAGAAGAGAATTAGAGGCATAACTAATAGGTGTATGTGCGTAAAATGACGCAATAATATACTCGAGATTCCCGCGCAGTATACGCACATGTCACAAATCAGCATAACAAATACATACGGTCCATCCTGCAGAGCAAGTGCACGTTCCATCAATGTGAGAACAATTGGCATTGTTGAAACAGGGACATGTGTCCTGGCAAAGGTATCCATATTTACCTTGTGGGCACTTGCTTTCACAGCTATACAAAATTAAAAGTGCATAGGGAAATTAATATATGATTGGAGGATTGAATAAAGATAAGAAATATATTGAATAATTGACTTATTGAATTGCTGGTTAATGAAGCAGGTTAGGATAAATTTTATGATGGAAACAGAGGATATATGAAAGGATAATTAAATTAACAAATGGCTTCTTATATGAAACAGTGAATGAAAAGGGTTTAAATGAATGAAAAAATGAGTGAATGAATGAATGAGTGAATGACTGAATGAGTGAATGAATGAGTGAATGAATGAATGAATGAATGAATGAATGAATGAAAGGACTGAATGAGTGACTGAGCAAAAACAAATTTATGAATAAACGAAAGAATGAATAAAGAAGGAATGAATGAATGCATTGCATGAATGAATAAATGAATAACTGACTGAACAAACAAATGAACTGTTTGCAGAAACAAAAGAATGCATTAATGAACAACAAATTGATGAACTAACAAAATCAATAGATGAATGAATGATTAAGGAAATAAACCAACGATTGAACTGGCAAATAAATGAACTAATGAAAAAGTGTATGATCGAATGAACAACAGAATGAACAGACAAATAATTGGAAGCAGCCATGAAAAGGGCGAACTCAACCCAAACGAAGAAATAGGGAGATATAGTCTCCAAAAATATTAGCAAGGCAGTAATTTTAACAAAGATATTCTCAACAATTTCATTTCAATTCCTGCTTCATTTATTCAAACATAATATCCCTTCAGCTATTAATTGTCATACTTGACAGCAAATATGAACACATGGGAACAGACACAAACAGAAGTTGAAAAGAATTTTCTCACCTTTGACCTATGTAACCTTTGGCACAAGTGCATGCACCATCAATGTGATTGCATGTACCACCATTCTGGCACGTGCAATTCTTGGCACAGTCAGTTCCATATTTACCAATGGGGCATGTCACATTACATTTGGTGCCGATCCATCCCGGTGTACACGTACACTTTCCAGTGACGTGGTCACATGCTGCATTGTTGTAGCAGTCACATGATTTGCTGCACTGTGGTCCATATGAGCCTCTTTCGCATTCTAAGATGTCAATCAAAAACTGAATAAAAAGGAGGCTAAAGCAGGAAGCGACGTACACTGACAAGTCTGGCTAACAGGGCAACTCAGCAAGGGAGACAAAATCCAGTGCTGAATCCAGCATTTACCATCATTATCCTTATGCTCCTTATTGAGATTTATAAAACCATCAACAATTTGAATCCATCTTCTATGGCAGAAGTATTTGTTACCAATGCTGTGCCGTACAATCTTCGTGGCAGCACTAATCTTGTTTTACCCAAAGCTCGGACAAACCTGAATGGCATTGATAATGTCAAGTTTGTTGGCCAAAAATTATGCTAGACTCTGCCGAAAGAAATCGAAGAGACCCAAACATTGGAGATCTTCAAAAGAAATATTAAGGCCATACCTCTTCATTGCAGCTGCAAATTATGCAAAAGTTTTATCGGAAATTTAGGATTTTTTAAAAGTTTTTTGTTGTTGTGTTTTCTTTATAGTTCGCTTTAATTAGCATAGTGCTATTGCATTTGCTAACTTTAAATAAATTGTTTATTATTATTATTAATATCATTATTATCTTCACCAATCTTCAAATGAATAGCGATGGAAAGATAGCGAAGTACCACTGTCTCGTCTCTGACCTCACTCCTACATTTTCTAACATTAAATTTATCAATCTCTCGATGAGTCTCTTGGACTTCTGGGTAAATCATATGACTCCTTGTTGTTATTTTTGGAAGATCTCAAATTTGACAAGCCTTCATTAAAATACATGTAATAGCTACATCGATAAGATGTAACTATTAGATATTCTATCTTTCACTTGCAGATCTAGTCCTATTCACGCCGTTAGTTTCAATGCAATGAATTGACATTTCACTCATAAGAGGGTTTGTGAATTTAAGGTTACAAACCCACCGGTATTTTTATCGAGACACCATCTCTAGGGGAGCTGCCAACCAAGGCTAAAGAGTCACTCTTTCCCATGAGACAGACTATTCCCTGGCTGACGCGAACCCAGAATTTCATGGTCTCGGAGGGAGCTATCAGGTACTACACCTTGCTCAAGGGTGACCTGGGGGTAGTTGTAGCAAAGGGTAACCTCATTATCCCACGTTAGAACTCCACAACCGGATGCAGTTTTATGTCATACCCAGAGCAGATATCATTATTATCATTATTATATATATATAAAGCAGACTTGCCAATTATACACTACCTTAATGTAGTGAGGTGTATCATTGTATACTTAAAATATATTATTATAATCATGAAGTTTCAAAAAAAAATTACTGTTGGATTTGAATCCAATCTTCAAATTAATAGCAATCGAAAGAAAGCGAAGTACCACTCTCTCATATCCGACCTCACTCCTACATTTTCTAACATTAAATTTATCAATCTCTTGGACTTCTGAGTAAATCATCTGACTCCTTGTTATTATTTTTGGAAGATCTCAAATTTGACAAGCCTTCATCAAAATATATAATTAAAAAGATCATGAGCATATCGATAAGATGTAGCTATTACATATCCTGTCTCAGAAACAAGCCCTGGACCAACCCCGCATTATTAGAATTTTAGTCACTGCTTATTATCATTATTTCCTTTTTTGTTTTTCTTTTTCGTATATGCAAAATTTGTAGAAGTATAAGTAGTAGCAGTTGTTGTTTTTACCCTTTTGTTGTATTTAACTTTGTTTTTTTTTCATACGTAGAAATGACAAATAGCCCATTATACACTACCTAGCATTAGAGAGGTGTATGATTGTATCGTAAAATATATTCAATTATATGAAGTTTGAAAAAAAATTTTTATTACCATTTATCGTTCATTTGCATACATGATATCTTTTATGTTGAAGTGAATGTCAATTCTATTCAATAATTCTAGTTCGCGATATCCTTTGGAATGCACTTACTGATCATACAAAAGCGTTTACTAATATGGTAGCATTCAAAAGTAAAGTAATTTGTTTTGGATGTGGATGTAGGTGGAGTAGAACGATTTATAGAAGTACATTTGTTGCATTAGAGCGTTCTAAAAGTAAAACTACAAATATTTCACCAAATCCAGCTTTAAATCTTTCCTAAATTTAAAGACTTCCAATGACAATAACAACGCAGATTAGGCAATTGTAACGCAAGAAAAAGGATGATCAGGTTTTGTGAGGCATGTCATGGATGTTCACCCTATTATCTTGCCAGTTTGACCAAAAATTTACTAGTAAAAACAGTTTTTGCAAGTTATTATTTGAAACTCAAGATGTCTATGTTTCTTAAATGTTTCTTAATTTATGGCTAATTTAGGTCTGGGGGACCTCATAAAGTAAACCAACAGAAATTTTGCATAGTTAATATCTAGAATCCGAAAATTTTCTGCTCGCTTCGCTCGTAGAGGAATCGAGCAGAAAGCACTTTGGAAAAGATAGTGAGTTATGGATCTTTATATCCAACTGCAGATAATGCAAAAAGTTTCCTGTACATTTGAAACACATTAATCTAATTTTCTGCTCGCTTCTCTTTTGCCTCGGTGGCTCTGAATTTTCTCGGTGGCTTTGGCTATTACTATCCTCTGTACTGCGTGCGAACCGTAAAAGATATATTACTAAAAATAAGTAATAAGTTATTTAGCAATATAATAATTTATCTAATAAATAATTTAGGCTAATTAATCTAAACTGCTACAAGGCCGGTTTCCATTAGAGCGCTTTAACTCACGCGTGAGCTCCGCCTGGAAGTTGATAGAGGTTCAATTCCCATAGCTCTTAGAAATAACAGCGCGCGCGTCTCTCATTTCATTATTGTCTTGCTGCGAATGCCTGAGAGTTGAGCACTGTACCCTCGCGACCAAAAGCGCTTCAATGGAAACCGGCCTTGGTATAAAGTATAAAATAAAACCCAAATATACAGGAAACTTTTTGCATTATCTACAGCTGTATATAAAGATCCACAACTTACTATCTTTTCCAAAGTGCTTTCTGCACGGGAGATGAACGCTCCAACCGCACGGTAGACGCTCAAACCTCACGGTAGGTGAGAGCAGACAAGAGTTCTAGCCACACGGCATAAGACTTCTCCGGAATAATACAAGGTACTTACTGATATTACAGGCTGTGCCCCGATATCCAGGATTGCACGTACAGCTGTTTGGTGCTACGCAGGAGCCATGCACGCAGCCAGCATCACATTTTGCTGAAAACATGATGTAGAAATGTTACTGGAGTTGAAATTACAAACAATTACAAACAATATATACATATTCATTCATATTCATATTTATTTATTTTTACACGAATTACCCTTCAGCAAAACTAATAATAAACTTAACAATACATCATAGTCATAATGGTTTAATTACAATAACAAAAATTGAAATATACCTTAGGCTGTTCTTCCCTGGGGTCGTGTTTTATTTATTGTCAGCTTATCAAATACATTTTCAGTTGTTTTTTGAAGTGAAAAAGCGTGGGAAGTTCGCTAATGCTTAAGGGGACTTCATTCCAGGTTTTAAGAGCTGAGTATGAAAATCCTTACTTAGCATAGTCTGGATTATACTTAGGAATACGTAGGCTCTAGTTGCAGTATAACTGATTGCACCGAAGCGTTGACGTTTTCATACCGTATTGGGCTAGCATTTACACTACAACACTACCGTGCAGTATACAACGGTTCGGCAATCGTTCTAAAAATCACTCCAATCTGAAGGTGATAGGAAAAGTACAGCAATCGAAATCAATGGAAAGCTTTGAAGCGGAATCAAAAAGCTCCTTCAGAGCAGCTATTACTTTAATGGTCGCAACAGCAGAGAGTTTACGCAACACGACGCGCCTGCTGATGACGAGCCGAAGAAGTCTAGAAACGAGCGCGGTCACCCCATCCTTTCGCAAGCATTGGCGCGAATCTGAATATCGCGCTAGTTTCTAGACTCCTTTGGCTCGTCATGAGCAGACGCGTCGTGTTGCGTAAACTCTCTAGCATGAAAACTACGACGCTTAGATAGCAATTTGACATAGCGTGAATGTGGCCTTAGGCTCTAAAATTGCTAAGGTTAACCTTTTAACGTATATCAAAGAGCATAAAATTATAAGGAGATTATAGAATGGTGAACAACGATTCAAAATAATAGCAACAAGTTATCATCCGTATTTAGGCCATAAGACTAAGCCTCTAACGGATACTGGCTCAGATGCAGGGCACAGCGTTTTCTAACCACCTGAAGGAGCATTATATTACCCCATTCGCAAAGTAATAGGCATATTGGATGCTACCTCTAAATATAATCGAGTTTGCTCCATATGTTTGCGTGTTTATTTGACGTAACACCATTAGATTTTTGGTTCTCAGATTGTATTCAACTTGTTTCACGTTAAATAAATCCCAAAGGTACGAGGGGTCTAAGTAGCTCAGAGTCTTGACTAGCTCTAAAATTAGCTTACGAAGATTCTTTACATGGATTGTTATTATTGCCTCTTCATTGCTTAAAAGTCTGGAAATGACCAGGCTTGGAAGAATCGATGTTTCAACAACAGAAGGCTAAAAAGCAATAAAGAAATTGCATCATACGTTGACAAGCACTTCCATCTTGACGGTATCCAGAACAGCACTGTTTCTTTCTGTCTGTTTCTGTCCTGTATTTCGTTACCGCCTTTTTTCTATATGCTGTACTGAAATGATATGATAGAGGAACTGAATGATCACATAAAAATAAGATGTATATATGTATGTATATATAACA
>WIPJ01000270.1:368620-382606 GCA_018155075.1 Cassiopea andromeda
CTGTTCTGAAGGCCCATCATTGGTTCAGAGCAATTCAAGATCCTCGAAATCAAACTCTTACAAGTCTTTGCCTACAAAGCTCAAGCAAGAAAGACAACAGATGCTTCGTTTGCTTCTTTAACAGGTTCGGCAGTTTCGCCTTCATAAAAGCTGGTCTTTGGACGCACAGGTTCGCAGCTTATCCTCGCCCAGAAAAGCTCGTTCATACCTTGAATCCGCACAGTTCGGTTCGCTAGCTCATCCTCAAAGCTACAGGTCTCGCAGTGCATACCTCGAATGCACTCATCCAGCACAAGCAAAGGTCTCGCAGTGCATACCTCGAATGCACTCATCTCAGCACACGCAAAGGTCTCGCAGTGCATACCTCGAATGCACTCATCTTAGCACAGGCATCTCTGAACACATCATATCTTGTCCGCTTCCCCGCCGTACAAGACATAGCAAAGGGAAGAGAAGTACCCAAGGAACGTTGAAAGATACCTGCAAGGACTTCATCGTAAGAACGTTTTAATAGTCAGACACGTAACTATGCACTATGATATTTTTTTACCCATATCAGTCTATTGCAAGCAGTCCTTCGCCAAATCACAATCTTTTACATAGAACTCGTAGGGATCTCATTTCGCCTCAGATTTTATTTTTAGGCCATATTAAATTGTTTTTAAGCCAAAACACCCTCAGGTATATCCCGCATTATATTGTGTCGTTCAGTTCACGACCTATTTTGGTCGTCCCATTTCCTCTCGTATACAAAGTACAGGAAATGCTCCTACAGCATGCACATAACGCGGTATTGTATTCGCAACACTTGTTCTCCCTAAGCAAAAATAACGCTTGCTACTAGCACAGCCAGGGTAGACGTCAGCCAAAAGGTAGATTCAGTAAATGTGCCAGAAACATACCGCAAGATTTCATCCCTTTAGACACTCTTTATCGGTTAGTCGTAAAATTTTCGTACTTAGCTACCAGTTTATGTCGTTATTGTAAAGTAGTCAAACGTGACATTCATTCACTATTCTCATTGACATTCATCTAGTGTATCAATGTAACAGTATCGCTTAGTAAAAAAAAAAAATTCTCAACCAGATAGTTTTCGAATTTTTTTAGCAAGTAGGGGTGGACTGTAGTAGGACTACAAGTACGTCACAAGTAGCCTCTCTATCACGTCAATCCTAATGTATGGACTTTCTATTTCTCCTTCACTCTATTGTATTTTAGATAATCACTTCCTGTAATAAATCTGTATTTAAGTTGTAGCCACATGTAAGTTCTTGAGTCAGTGAATCAGTCAGTTCTGGAGTAGATCAGTGAGCATCATTATAATCGTCTCGCAACAACGTCTTGTTCCTGGCTCCGTGTCTCCGCACGTAAAACTGGAATTACTGTAAGACCGGCCCCCTCTTACAGTTTTTGTACATTCTAAATCACAGCACGAAAAAGTGGCAACATCCTATTGACATACTTAAAAGTGTTTTCGTCCGACACTCATCAGAGTATGAAAACATCGGATAATGACCTAAAGGTTAACCGAAATATATATCCAGATGCAGTTACATGTGATAGGATGGGTCTAATTAGCCCCAAGTGTGACCAATTAGGACCTATTACCATTCTTTACTTGTAGAGTCTCATTGCGAAAACAAACTCTTTTTGTCTACACAAGACTGGGTTTTGAGTCTTGATGTCATACTCTAAGGAGTGCTGGACGAAACAAGCTTTCAAATATGTCAAAAGAGTGTTGCCGCTGTTTCGTGCTGTGGTAAAGTTCTATAGTATCAACAGACTATGTAAATTCTAAATCCGTGCCGTATGCTAATCCGAATCCATATCCATGCAATCCTTGGTGATGCCCTAACTCAACATTTTCCTCTTCGGTAGCCATGGTCATGTAAACAGTAGGGCCATGCACGTGTGGGCCTAAAGTAAGTTTCTTCGCTGGTCGCCACGCTATAGTAAACAATGCTAAGCACTATTTACTCGAGGATATTACCACCAATGAAAGGCCTTATGTTTCTTTCTTATCAATAAGCAAAATCAATAATCCTCATCAACAATTATCATAACACTGTAACATCAAAACCTCGTGCTCCTTTCTCCTCCGCAGTCCCAGTTTTCACTACAACATTGTCACTGGTGTTCCAAGGACAACAACTTGTAAAGCCAAGTTGTGAGTCATTCTATATTTAGCTTATAGTAATTACAAATAAGCAGAGCACTTCGGATGTTTTTAACAAAATAATCACCCAAAACTACAAGAGAATCTGTAACATTGGTTTTCTAGAAGCGGAGAATCTAAGACATTTGGATTTTGAGACTGCTTTAACATAAATCTGGTACACAAGCAAACAGCGAGGTAAATTTTGTCAGATTTGTAAATTTCTGTCACATTTCCAGTGCAATCATCAGGAGATTTTGAAAGTAAGCAAATATTGCAGCTGTTACAGTGACAGCAGGCCCTTTTAGAATTGCTCTCCCTTTGGAAGAGATGTAATAATATCCCTTGATGCAACCTGAAGGGAGGGAATTGTGATGAAATTTCAATTTAATAGCTTCTTCCAATCACAAGTTATTGCAGTCCCAACTATTTTATTGTGTAGCGCATGAATTTGCAAAAATTAGAATTTATTCGTAAACATTTATTCCTAATTTCAGATAAATAAAGGCCTTTTAGTTTTTTGCGACTGTTTTTGTAGCATTCCATCAAAAATTATGAGTTCTAGCCAAGATTACAAAATCAATTGCTGGTGGTCACGTTGCTTGTTTGCATAAAAGGTGAAAAAGACAACCTTCAAGAAGAGAAAAGTGTGTACAGAGCCCTAGCCATGCTAGCCTCCCTCTTGGTCACTCATCGGCAAAATCATCCCCTTGTCAGAGAAATCCTATTGCCAAAAGTTGCTAGCTCCAATTTTCTTTGTATGGTATATGAGTCACAATGTATGTACAATGCGAATCGAAGCTTCTAGAAATTCTTAGAACGCACATTGTGTTTTTGTAGGAAGTCATCGCTATCTGCATAGAGACCATTGAGACTTCTTTGCGGCGCTGCGACGCATCAGTCTTCGAGAACATTCTTTCATTTCGCCGGATTGGCCAATCATGGTAGAGCTATTTCATAATTTACCAATCACAATTAAGTAGAATCCATGTGCATAAATGTGAGAGAAACGTCTAGAATATCCTCTTTTTAAACGGACGCTGTAAAAGCAGGCCTATAAGTAGAAGGGAAGCTCCTCTTCCTCAAACTAAACTACACAGAAAGCACGAGTTGCAGAGTACGTCGAAAAAAATCCAAAATGTCTGATGAAGAAGTAGAAACCTTTGCATTCCAAGCGGAAATTGCTCAGCTTATGAGCTTGATCATCAATACATTTTACTCGAATAAAGAGATATTTCTGAGGGAGTTAATTTCAAACTGCTCAGATGTAAGTTCATTTAACTTTCGTTTTCTAACTTATATGTCTACCCTATTCACTGTTGCTATATTGTGGTAGTTTTGACTCTATATTCGGCATTGAAGGCCTTATGCGGTATGTGACTTTATTGCATGGTTGCTTGCTGCAAGAACATGCTATCTACTAATGAATGATTTTAAACGAATGACAACTTGTTTCCTTTTAAGTTTAAAGTTCGTCTGTAAAGTATAGGATAGTTTTTCACTGAGAATGAGTTGTGCTTCAGAAAGCACGTGCCTGGCAATATGGTGCCTTTTGTCTCATGTGTTAGGACAGTCTCATGTGGTAAGGCAGAAATGGAGACCATGAATTTCGTAAAATTGTGCATTGCCTGTAAAATCTCATCTAAGTCTACTAGCGCCATAGTTCATGAGCACATTTCCTTGAATTTCTTACAGGCATTGGACAAAATTCGATATCAGTCCCTCACAGACCCAACTGTCCTTGACTCTGGAAGTGAACTTAAAATCGAACTCTTACCAAACAAGGATGACAAAGTCCTAGTCATCAGAGATACTGGAGTCGGAATGACTAAAGCAGATCTCGTCAACAACCTCGGAACTATTGCAAAGTCTGGAACGAAAGCATTCATGGAGGCTTTGACTGCTGGCGCAGACATTTCCATGATAGGCCAGTTTGGTGTGGGATTCTACTCTGCATATCTTGTTGCTGAACGTGTAACCGTTATAACTAAGGTGAGTTTTTGAATACTAGCCACGCTGTATGCTATCCATCTGCTTATCAATGTATACGCGGCGTGCTGCAGGTGGTACTTCAAAGTAGCGCCCATGCTTGAACGGTATTCTCTGCTCAAGCCTATCCTGTTCTTGTTGTACTAAATTTTAGGCATGTTGTTACTAGCCGGAGGTGCTAATTCATTTTTGGTAACTTTCATAATAGCAGAAGTGGAGGGGCTATGTTTCTGCACGAATGTACCCCCAACATTTTTAAGAATATGGAAAAATTCTACTGTTTACTAAATGGTTACAAATGGTGCTTTTTCATTAATTCCAAGATAAATGTGGATGTTATTTTTCATTATAGTCATCTACTGATGTTTAAGCAAGTGAAAATTTCACGTTAATATGGGAATAAGCTCGCTTGCCAGATGATGATGATATCCCATATTCGCAGTTTCCACCAGATGACATTTCTGTCACTATGATGGGCAATTCTTCCTTGGATGTCTGATGGCAAAACCAGTAAAGCATTGTTTCCTAGCCTGGGGGATTTTTAATCAGTGTTCTCCAATTTAGGGGCAATTCTCCTTTGGGGGAACGTTATCTTGGAATGTTATTTAAGGTCATTCAATTAGTACGTATGCACCAAAGTAGCAAAAATTTGATCCACCCTCCCCCAACGTACACACTCATGCTTGCTATGAACCCCCCATTGCGCACATACACTTTCCCATCTAGCCCCCCTCCCATTTCTAATGTGAAAGCTGTATCCATTTCTAAATGAATGACCCCTTTTGGGCTTGAAGTTACCATTAATAAATACCACTATATTGGATAATTGGTATTCACATTAATGATTAAAGCTAATAGTGATTAATACACATAAAGTGTCATTTAAATTTGGTTGGGGAATAACTTTCATTCTATTGTAGCCAAGGGAGAAGCGCAGGAAAAAGATTGGGAATCAGGGCAATAGTTGATCATTTTTCTCTTAAAATATAAAGTATTCAAAATGAAGATGTGGTATGATTAAGTTGGGTTGCTACAAGAAATCGTGCTGTTTGGTTAGTTGTCAGAGGTTTTGATAGGATAACGAAGTTGTCCAAGCTTGAAACAACATTCTTTGATATTGTAGCCAAGATGTATTTCATTTACCATCAGATTGGAATGCTTTGCTCCAAACTGTTGTAGGCATGAAACTGCTATTCATAATGCAACTATGGATGGCTACCTGAAAAGGATAAAAACTCTCAAAAATATGTTCAACTTAGAATATTAATTTGTAATAATGCCTTTTTCCACAGCACAATGATGATGAACAATACATATGGGAATCAGCAGCAGGTGGTTCATTTACTGTTAAAAGAGACACTGAAAACGAGCCACTTGGACGTGGAACAAAAATCATTTTGCATTTGAAAGAAGATCAAACAGAACACTTGGAAGAGAAGAAAATCAAAGAAATTGTCAAGAAGCACAGTCAGTTTATTGGTTATCCAATTAGTCTTCAGGTATGTCATATCAATTTATGGAGCTAGTTTGAAGTAAACAAGGATAGTAACATCAACGTAGAAGCTGGGTGCACAATGTGCTGAATGGAGGCTGGTTTGCCACAAGCAGTTGTTGAGTTGGAGAGTTGTGGCATTTCCCCATTAGTACACATTCTCGGGTAGCAATAATTAGCTGCAGATAAAAGTCCTTCAAGTTCACACAATAGTGGTCATCCCCCAAAAGCAATCTAAAAGCATGTATTAACAGCATATTTTCAGTTTGGTTGATCATGGGCAGTACATGGCTCGTGCATGACAATAGATTCCCTGTCAATAATTGGCTGTGAACTTCAATAGCTAAACAATTGGGTTCACCAGTGTGGGCAGTCATTAATTTTGCTGTTAATGCTACCTGTATTTATACCTTTAGAAAAGTGTTGATAGCGGTTAGCTATCTAGAAAGAAATTAGGTCAAAGTTCAAATATATCTTGTGACTTCTAGTTAATTTAATCAGTTTGTAGACTTGTGATTCTTTGTAGTTATTTGTGGTAGGAAGTTGTGATATAAAGGTGCTATGGGCTAATATTTGTCCTAGGCAAAGTGTATTAGAGTTTGTCTATTTTTAGTAGTGCATTAGAGGTGTGGTCTTCACTCTGCTGCATTTTATATTAGGTCCAGAAAACTAGAGACAAGGAAATCAGTGATGATGAAGCAGAGGATGAAGATGAAAAGAAAGATGAAGACAAGGAAGAGAATGAAGATGAGCCAAAAGTTGAAGAAGTTTCTGATGATGAAAGCGAAGATAAAAAGAAAGATAAAAAGAAGAAAAAGACAATCAAAGAGAATTACACTGAAATGGAACAGATGAACAAAACTAAACCCCTTTGGACGCGAAACCCAGATGACATCACCAACGATGAATACGCAGAGTTCTACAAAAGTTTGACCAACGACTGGGAAGACCATCTTGCTGTTAAGCATTTTTCAGTAGAGGGACAGCTTGAGTTCAGGGCCTTGTTGTTTGTTCCAAAACGTGCACCATTTGACCTGTTTGAAAACAAGAAAACTAAGAATAATATTAAACTGTATGTGCGAAGGGTATTCATCATGGAAAACTGCGAGGAACTGATACCTGATTACCTGAATTTCATCAAAGGTTTGTTTTTAGCACTTGATTTCCCTTCTCATTAAGCAGTGAAGATTGTGGGGTAGGATGGTAGGTTTAGGACAGGACAAATTCTGGATATGTTGAGGTTCTAGACCCTAGCATTGAGAGGAATATGAGAAGTTATGGAAGAGTGTCCAGCTAGATGAGCTTTCCTCATTTTTTCCAGCATTAGTCCCTAAGCTTTACCCTCGCAATTGTTCTGGCATTATAATTAGCAATCAATTTATAGTTATGGCTTGACACAGCATCTCTACTTTTTGGCATGCATACTTCATTGTAAACTTTTTGGGCTGGAATTTCTACTGATTTGGTCAAGTTCTTGTGCATTCTTAGTTTTTCTTGCAAAAAACCATACTGTAGTGTCTCTAATAGGAGGGGGAGGAAATTGAACGGATGCTCATATCGGCCAGTTTTTAATAGAAGGGGGTGCTAATTGAAAGGGGTTTTCATGTCAGCTAGTTTCAATAATAGGAGGTTGCTAGTAGACTGTGGTATGCATATCGGCAGCTTTTCAATAGGAAAGGAGTGCTAAGAGGTGTATCATGCTGGTAAATTGTTATATTAAAGGGTAATTTACTTTTCTGCATGTTCTAATTGTGAGGGATTTATAAAATTTAATAGAAGGGGGTATTGATAAGCAGCGGAGGGAGGGGAAGTTCTTCTGAAATCCTTAGAGAGGGGGCCCATCTATTAGAGTATGTGAAGGCTATCACCAATCATTGCTAGTTAGGTTTCCGTTTCTCTGTCTTCAAGTCCAAATTGGACTTTGAAACAGGCTTAATGAGATCCTTCCCAGTATTTGGCAGCTTGTTAGCAGAACACTCTGTTGAAGTGATGTTTTTACTGATTTAGGTATTGTTGACTCTGAGGATTTGCCTCTAAACATTTCACGTGAAACCCTGCAGCAGAGCAAGATTTTGAAAGTGATCAGGAAGAATCTTGTCAAGAAGTGCTTGGAGTTATTCAAAGAGATCTCTGATGACAAGGATAATTACAAGAAATTTTATGAACAATTTTCAAAGAACCTGAAACTTGGTATCCATGAAGATTCACAGAACAGAACAAAGATTGCTGACCTTCTGAGGTATGGCATTTGAGTAATTTAGCCAGTTGCAGGTGCTTAGAGAAGGCATGGGGCGCCAAAACCTATCCCTTAAATTTTAGATGTAATCATAGTAGTTCAGAAGAACCATTTTGCTGTTCTCCAAACATTTCACTTAAATGTTTCTTAAGTTGAATTTCATTTCAACAGTCATGCTGTTAATCAACTGTTTTGTGGTAGTTCATCATAATGAAAAATGGTCAAATCATAAATTTTCTCATTCCACTGTGAATGTATTATTTTGAATGGGCTTCATAACTTATTCTGCTATGCAAAAGCTTTCCTGCTATAATGATGTTTTCTGCCATACCTTAGTAACCTCAATGCTTTCTGAATGGGCAAAGAAGTCTCCTAAATTCTCCTAAATGCCCTATAAATATTTGATGAAAAAATAGTGGGAAACTTGATTGTTCACAATTGGCAGTTGTTGTTAAAAATTATAGAAGTCTTGTAGTAGTACTTTTGATGATTTTTGCAAGTGCAATATTTGGACCTGAATTACCTACTCTGAGATTGGTTTGAGCAAGTAGTAGTCTACCCTGTTTGTATTTCAGCCTAGATGAAGCCACTCTTAATTTCCCCTTCACACCAAACTAGAAACTCTTTGATTGTTTGAGAACTTTATACCTACAGCTATCTTTGTTTTGTTGCACAGGTATTCAAGTTCGTCCTCTGGTGATGACATGACCTCATTTAAAGACTATGTCTCAAGGATGAAGGAGAACCAAAAAGACATTTATTACATCACTGGTGAAAGTAAAGACATTGTTGCACACTCAGCATTTGTTGAAAGAGTGAAAAAGAGGGGATTTGAAGTGCTGTACATGGTTGACCCCATTGATGAGTATGCTGTACAACAGCTTAAGGAATATGACGGAAAGAAACTTGTCTGTGTGACAAAGGAAGGGCTTGAGTTGCCAGAAGATGAGGAGGAGAAGAAAAAGACTGAAGAGCAGAAAGCTAAATTTGAAAGTCTCTGCTCGGTATGTTAGATCTCATATGATTATCTAGCATAATTTAGTTGCAGGAATTATTGTTGTGGGACAATTGTTACTGTAGTCTGTTTATTTCAGGATTCTTTTTGGTGCTTGTTAAGGCAATTTTCTGAGCAATTGGGACTCAGGCCATTGAATGCTTGCCATTTCTGACTTTCCAGCTCATGTTCTTCAATTACTGACAGGGTTTGTACAGGTTTTGCAGAGTGGTGGAAGCAGATAATGTCATTTTGTAGGATCTGGAAGAGATTTTTTACAAAGTTGATATGGAAAAATTTTGGATATTTGCTTGGAAAAATTTTTAAATATCTAAAAATGGATATAATGGGGTGTTGTATTAAATAATGTATATGTTACACTTGTTCATTTAACTATGTATAATGTGAAATGTAATCCACCAAAAAATCAAAAAATATAACATTGAAAATAACATTTTTGTATTTTCATGGGCGCTCAAAATGCTTATGAAGATGTGTCTCGTGGTTTTGGTAATTTGGCTCTGGAAATGTTCTACGCATGTTGTAAAAGGAATTTGTACAAACCCTGTGTTAAGGCTCTATGAACCTGTGATCAGTCCAGCATAAAAATTATGTACCACAATTTCCATTTCACTAACAGTTATATGATGGCTAAAGCAGATAGAGTTATATCTCCAAAATGTGTTTCAGTAAGAGCATGCAATATCCTTGCAATAATTTATTACTGTACTTTATTGCACTGGAAATGCATGCAACATTGTATGAGGGCAACACAAATGGATGGAATTATCAGTTTCATTTATTCACAGATCCCTCTGACATTCTTCAATACCCTTGCCTAGCTTTTGTTGAGACTGGGTATCATTGTTGAGCAAGGGCAAGTTTGTTCAATTGATAGGTACAGATTTGCCTTGCAGAAAAGGACAATAGTCACCAAAAGTCCTTTGCACATTTTTTATCTCTCTTCCTGCTAAGCAATGTTGGTTTTAGTAGAAGTGCATGCATTAATGTAAAATTTTTGTGTATGATAGTGCCAGGTGTCTTGGTATGAGACCAACATTGTGTTGGGGGAAGGGAGATTGGTGTAAGGCATAACCATGAAAATACTGAGAGGGCTGTAATTTTTCATGTTGTTTGTAAATGTTCCATGACTTTTGTCAACTATTATAGCATAAGAAGGGTTGGGGGCAAAGCTTGATATAGAGAGAGTTGTTATGAATGCTGTCATTTTATTCAAGGTAATGAAGGAGATCTTGGACAAGAAAGTTGAGAAAGTTCTTGTCTCAAATCGACTTGTTGAATCACCATGTTGCATTGTCACAAGCCAGTACGGTTGGTCAGCAAACATGGAGAGGATAATGAAAGCTCAGGCACTCCGTGACACCAGCACCCTCGGATATATGGCTGCCAAGAAACATCTGGAAATCAACCCCGATCACCCAATCATGGAGTCACTGAGGCAAAGAGTTGAAGCTGACAAGCATGACATGTCTGTCAAGGATTTGGTTATGCTCCTGTTTGAGACTTCTTTACTGTCATCTGGATTCACACTTGAAGATCCATTCACTCATGCTAGTAGGATACACAGAATGATCAAACTTGGTCTTGGAATCGAAGATGATGGCTCAGGTAAGGATATTTTGTCTATCTAAATAGTAAGTTTAATTTGTTTCTCTTATGGAGCTTTGTTCCAAGTGCCATAGGTTGTATTGTGTTTTGATTCATTATAGTTTATTGTTTAAATTTATCTTATGCTTGTTGGGAAGGGAGAAGATTAAAATAGAATCAAGCTCATCAGAGTTAGGTGTATGATCTATGAGGTTGTGCACATGCTGGCAAAAGAACATAATTTGCCAGACAAGCTTTAAATAGCCATTCTGCATCCCCTCTTGTAGCATACATTCTGCATCCCCTCTTGTAGCATAGTTGCTGTTAGTTGATGCATGAATCTGATGAGAAATACACAGTAGCATCTGCAGTTTATAGCCTATTTCAACCCAAATTCCATGCATCATTGTAGGTGTGAAAAATATATTCCCCACTGCCCCTAACTTTCCAACCATACTTCACAGAATCATGACCACGTAGCAAGCTCTTGTCTTTGGCTACTTCCACACCCTTCCTTTTTTGGCTCAGTGTCTCAATGGTGTCTCCCCACAAGGCAATGGAATGTTGTGTTATTGGTACTATCTCTTACTTTGCTCTGTTCAAGGCTATTGACAAGCCCATTTTTGTCCCTGTCTTTCAAATGTTTCTGTGTTTCAGGTGACTAAAAATTAATGGTGCTTTCTTATTTCTGTTGCAATAGGTGTTGCTGATGCCTCAACTGAAGACATGCCACCATTGGAGGCGGATGATGATGATGCTGATCAACAGAAGATGGAGGAAGTTGATTAAAGACTAAACAGCGTTTCTATCGATTGTCATTAGAAAATTATATATACAGAGAGAGCATGGTATGGGTAGAGTTAGACCACTTTTGCACCTGAAGAACTTGGTAATTTTTTATACATTCGTTAACTGATTTTGTTAAGCGATGTGCTTGTGTTGTGTTACTGGATTCAGTTTTTCACTATGAACACAAACACAAGCCAGCCCTGGTTTGGATTTTGCTGAACAGACCAACAAACACACAACAACAATTTAGATTTCAATGTGAAGAGACCTCATTGTATACATATGTCATAGTGGCATAGCAACCATCTTAGGACATGTGTAGAAGAGAAGTATTAACAGCAATCATTTCACACTCATTCAATATTTGATTGTTAGATATGCTAGAGAATCTCCCATTAGACAAACTAGTTACACTTATTTAGCACTAGGAATCTTAGTAATTTTTCATAAATGAGTAAAACCTTTGGCCAAGTAGAGTGTTCCATGTAATTATTAGTTCCCTTGTGCATAACAGCAAATGAGGCATATTTTAAATTCCTTGACCTTATTGAGAGCTTGCCATATCAAGTTTTGGTTGTATGCAATGCTAACCAGTGCAGAGCTAATTTTTTATAGGTTAACTTTTTTCCATGTTATGTTGAGTTTGCTGACTAATCCCAATTTGTTGGAATCCCTGTTCTGTTAGGCCCAAGAGTTGCTGTATTTGCTAGATAGCAACTAGATCATCCTCATCCTCGTCATCATGAAAATTTCATTAAGACTAAAGTACATAATCAGTTTCTCATCAGTTTTTGTTGATAAGCACATCCATCTTTGACAAAATCTTATACTTTGTGACTTTGCACTCAAGAAACATCAAAACTGTTTGACTGATAAGTAAAATTTGATGAAAGAACAGATCGTGTATTTTGGTCTTTCAACAGTAACGTCTTATGTCTTCAAGTAATGGTGCTAGTAAGTAGTCTTCAGTGGATTGTTGACGTCATGTTTTATTTGGTATTTGGATATGTCTTCAGAATCATGCCAAGTTATATGTGTTAATAACAGTGTTTCATTACGTTTCCATGTTAATTAATCTCTCTTTTTCTGCTTTCTTTCTTTACTCTGGGTGATTTTATCGAGTAACGTGCTTACATTTTGATTATGTTAGCACCTTGAACTTTAGGAACACATGCTCTGTCAGTACTCCATCAGTGAGAAACGAAACTATTGGCAGACAGATTGTGACAGCTTTCCTAGATAGAGTTGTTGGAAAGCATGACGTCAGAGTCCAAAGCATTCTATTTTTTCTGTTTTTATCAAAATGACAAATATTTTCTAATTGGTTTTTAAAGGAAAAGCAAAAACTGGTTAATGGTGGTAATTCCAAATGATCCGCATAATTTTCAAAATTAGGTCGGAATATTGTTGGGGAAATTTGACAACACGTGCCCACCAGACTGCGTGGAATGGCATGGAATGTTGGAATACCCGTTAAAGGTAAAGACTGCTAACAGTGAGCATGATTGCCAAATGGCCTAAACACCCGGTTTTTTCTTAAACGTCGGCGAAATCCCGAAAAAATAGGGAAAATCCGAAACAGTTAAATTTTCTTATGAGAGTAGATATGAGAATTAGTATCAAGAACAGAACTGTTGAAATGTGAGAATAATGCGAACTCCAAGCTTCATCAACACATGAAACTATTGCGTTTTCGAGAGGTGTTTTCATTTTAGATGTATTTTGGACGGTCCATACAATTGTCTCGTTTCTTTAAATTTTATTTTCTTTAGGAAGAAGGAAAACACCGAACATTGGAGTATACTACTCTATGACTGGGGCCTAAGTGCATCTTTTGACGCTTAACATTAGGTCAAGGCACAAATAAAGTAAAGGTTATCCCGTACACTTCCGTACATAGGGAACTAGCTGTTAGAGAGGATACTTATCCTGAGCTATAGGCGTGCTAGCTAGGGTGGCCAGTTCCTTTCCTCGCTGATTTTCGGTCAAGAACTCGATCGTGTTCGAGCCGTAGACCTTCCGCTTGGTAGGCATGCGCGCTCTACCCACGGAGCATTTTAGAAACATTTCAGAATATTTGGGTTCAGTGGAAAGTTAAGTACTCTTAAGAAGTGCATTAATATAGCCCAAAGACTGAACAAATTTTGTATCTGGGAAGTAAAACTGTCAGTCACTACCAGAGGTTGTTTATGCAGGCTGCCTTCCGAAGTTCTTATCACCAAGGGCGGGAGAGGAGGGTCAAGTTGGTTCAAGGGGCGTCATAACTAGTGCCTCAATATCTGGGACTTCATAAAGTAAACCAGCAGTAATTCTCCATAGTTATTTTTGAAGATCATGAAAATGTTTTGTTCTTTTCGCTCAGGGGGCCTTGTCTTCTTCGTTTGCCCCTGGGCCGATGACTCCTCGACAGTCCTACCTACCAAAGCAAGGTGTCTGCCAATTCAGGGACATCAGGGAATTGGGCGATGCATGAAAAATAAAGAAACATCGGAATTCAGCTTTGATTGGGAAAGTAGGCCCAATTGCTAGAGAGAATGTCTCTTCAATGAATTGACTTCCTACTATTCCAATAAAGCCTCGCAAGAAAGCAATTTAGGCCCATACTAAAGCTGTTGATTTTCATATTCCATGATGGAAATTGAACACACTGCTTAAATAGACAAAAGATTGCGCGAATAGCCTTGTGTCGTGCTAAGCTTGGTGTGAAATGTGTCGTGTATTGT
>WIPJ01000274.1:5697-29795 GCA_018155075.1 Cassiopea andromeda
GACTAAAGTTATTAAAACAGTTCAAGAATAATCCAACAGCATCCTCACGACTCGGAATGTCATTCTTGTTCATGCGAATTTCAGACAGCGATTCATCTTCATTCACGATAGCGAAAGTTTAGTAAAAGAAGGCACTGGCTTTCGAGGGATATAGGAATAGCTTCGTGTTTATCTTCAGAGTACCATAGGGTCCTATAGTATCCTACAATTTACTAAGCAATTTGAATATAGACGCAGATCTATTGATTTCAATAAATCCCGGGGTCGTTTTGAAGGCGGAGATATCTAAACACACAAATTTGCAGTACGAGCACGAGTACGAGTGTCAAGTTACGCGGGGGGTGAACTCGTACTCGTACTTGTACTCGTACTGGATCTAAACCTCCCTATTAGGGCATCATGACAACATATGGCTCAAAACTATTAAGGTCCTTCTAATCTTTTCTATCGACGATATGTTGATGATATATTTTGTGTTTTCGACAATAAGAATGAAGCTAAAATATTTTTTGAATTCACAACATCCTAATATTAAATTCACTATAGAAAAAGAAACCAACAAGGCTCTGGCTTTCCTTGATGTGTGCATTTATAATAATGATCCCTTTTGTTTCACAACTTCAACCTATCGGAAAAGGACTTTTACTGGATTGCTCACTAATATCTTCCGCTTTTCTTCCTTCTCCTACAAAGTGTTAAGATTATAGAGTCAAAAAGCAGCATCATATAGAAACATAGGCCTAATATCAAGCAATGTAACAAAGCAAACACAATCAGACCACGAGGCCAACGAACAAGCATAAAATTCTAATTATAGAAGGTCAAATGACTACGCCTGTAATTCAATGTCAAAATGAACTTGATTCATCGTCACCGTAGCAATTATCAATACTCCCACTTGACGAGTGTTCATTATAAATCCTCTCAGAGATTCAAATCCCAATTGTTCCCGCAATTCTTTAAATCTCTGCTTTGCAAGTCCTTTTGTAAATATATCTGCAATCATCAGATTCGTTGGACAGTACATAAGTTCAACTTCTTTTGATTCTACAGCTTCGCGTATGAAATGGTATTTAATGTCTATATGCTTTGTGCGAGCATGGTGAATCGGATTCCTTGACAATTCAAGTGCTCCCTGATTGTCTTCATGCAATGCAGTTGCTGTTGATTGCTTAAATCCAATACTTGATAATAATCTTCTCAACCATATTGCTTCTTGTGAGGCTAATGTTAAAGCAATGTATTCAGCTTCTGTCGAAGACAGTGCTACAATGTTTTGTCGCTTGCTTCTCCAAGATATAATTCCACCTATTAACTGAAATGAACAACCTGAAGTCGATTTTCTGCTTGTAATGTCCCCTTCCCAGTCCATATCTGAGTAACCTTGAAGCTCAATGTTATTTGCATTCAAAGCATTAAACTTTAGGCCATAATCAATGGTTCCTTTAACATAACGAAGAATCCTTTTAACACCGATCCAATGTTCAGGACCTGGATTCGAAATGAATTGACTAAGTACTCCCACTGCCGCAGATAAATCTGGTCTTGTTGCAACAGCAGCGTAAGTCAAACAGCCAATGATAGCTTGATATTCTTCGGCTTGCACAGCTTCTGAACCATCCGGTTGTTGTTCATACTTCTTGCCTTGCTCAATTGGTGTTGTAACTGGTTTGCAATCAGCCATTCAGAATCTTTTTAGCACACTTTCCAAATATGATTTCTGATTTATATTCAATATCTTCTTGTCTCTTTCACGCTTGATTGCCATCCTCAGACAATACGTGGCTTCACCTTGATCTTCCATCTCAAATTTTGTTTGAAGAACATTCTTTTCAGCTTCCAGCAATTGACGTTATTTGATGACAACAATATATTATCAACATGTAAAGCAATAATCATTAAGCTGGAATCTTTTAACTTTGAGTAAATGCAAGGATCAGCATCGCTTTGTGTGTATCCAGACTCTTTAAAAAATTGATCAATTGACAAGTTCTAGCATCTTGCTGATTGTTTTAGTCCATAGATGCTTTTCTGCAATCTATGTTGCTTTTCTGCAGTCCTAGTTTCTAAAAAGGTAGAGTAATTTTGTATATCCCCTTAGTTTTTAAGGTAGTGTGTAATCTGCTATAGAGTATACACTGTCTTAGAAACTAACAGGATATGCAAAAATCTGTTGTTTAAACCCAGTTGTTCAATTTCAATGAAAGACTGAAAACTAGTCCTTTTGAAAGTAGCTAATAATTGCATCTTCTTTCTGAGCTGTATCTGCTTTCTGCTACTTTCTGATTCAACAATCACAGTATGGTGGCCGCTTGTCTCTACTTGTTGCTTCACTAAATGAGTACTAACATTATGAGTCCACAATATAACAATTTCTAAATTTTCTTGACAATGGGTATCAGTTATTTCTCAATGGAATTGTGGCTTCAGCTTTGCCATTCTAAATCATTCCAAATTCTCAATTGACAATGTTTGGCTATCTCCACGATCAAAGATAAAGTTCAACAAGCTTTCTTCCTTCTTTCACAAAGTCTTGCTTTAGTGTGCCTTATTTCCTTGTTTCTGTTGTAATTTATTTTTTCTAATTCTCCTGTCATCTGACATTTGTGCCACTTTCTAAAATTTTAAATCTTGGCTCCTAATTCATCGCTACCATGAATTTAAAAAAGTTCCAGCTCATATACTTGCACTCTTATACAAACCTGTGGCAAATCACTTCTATTAGAAGACTTCGCAATGGTCTACCCACACCCTGATGTTAGATCAAGAGCCTTGCTTTTCATGCTTTAGTTTATCAGCATCCTCCTTGAAAGATCACCCTTACTCAAGTTGACTAACAATGCGATCATGCTGTTGTAACGGATACAAGGCCATCTGCTGACTGAATCATTTATTTCGAAACTTCACTATAACACTGCAGCTTCTTAAAATGTAATTGCTTGGTATTTTCAGATCTTTGAGATGTGTGGATACTAAAATATAGATACTTGTATACAACTGTGTTTATATATATTTTACAGCAGATTCGTGGCACAAATTACAGAACGATTATTTGTTGATGGGATATATGTTCATTGAAAGCTGAAAAGGGTTTATTATCTTTAACTCATGCACTTTAACTGATTGCTATACTTCATACGCAGGGGCGGGCCCAGGAAAAAATCTCAGTGTAGCTTTCTTCTTTGGAAGGGTATGGCATAAATATTTTGGGCGCCGTCATGGGAGCAATTACTCTATTTTCATCTTAGGAAAACACCCTTTATTATATTAAGAGGGAACTACAAAAATGGCACTTTTGTTCATTTGCTGAAAAGCACAAGAGTCTAGGCCCCCAAGATCCTCTAGTTGAGTATTTGTTACTTATGTTTGCTGTGTGAATCTTCTGGCTATCAGATTATTTAATGAAATTTATTTTCCTCAAAAATTTGCTTCCCTAAACTATGCATGCACGGAAGCAACTTAAGGGGGATATCGAGGTGGTCACCCCCACCCACCTTGACAATTTGCCATCTCGCAGGGCAAAAACAGCATTACAGTGTATTTTTGCAGGGTAACTTACTAGACCCAGTTCTTTCGACTGAGTACATCTTCAACTAATGTTACGGAAAAAGGTCGCAGAAAGCACTGATCATAGATCTCACCTTAACAACTCTTTGGCAAGACGACAAGTTTTTGGCTTACAATGTTTAGCCCAAGAATGATATTTCAACGGTAATGATATATAATTTGCATACAGTAGCGCCTTGTCTTGATCATTGAGTATAGAAAATAAGTATTCGACCCCCCCTCAAATCTTAGACCTCATCGCTTCTGCGGTGCCTACTCAGATATTATGATCCACCTAGTTCGGTAAAACACGACTCATTCTTGCAAAGCAGCTTGTGCGTCCTATAGTCCTTATCAAATGACAGTAGAGAACTGGCTTAGTGCTTCCGCAACCCTCTTGACACTGCGAAAGCCGCTCTTCTGCTAAATTTTGGCATTAGACGACTTCATGTTCATCCACTAGTGCTCACTAGTGCTCACGCTATGAATGGACACTAGTGATATTTTCATTTTCATTGGATAATGGTCTTTTTTCAAATCCGACTAGTGCTCCCGCCCGAATTGAGCACTAGTGTCAATCATTTCTTCAAGCTCCATTAGAGCTTCCGCTACGAAGCTATCTCGAAATAGATAAACTTGATTGGTAGTTTGGTAAACAATAGAACAAGGGGATGTAATGAAACAATTGGATATGCATCACTTTCCATTGAAGGATGGGAAAAGTAAACAGCAAGAGGTCTCAAGTCTCTCATTCAATTACCTCGTGTCAAAGTCAAATTGAAGATTCTGAGTGTTGTTCAAGCTACAATAGCACTAGTCTGCGTCCACCCCTACATATGTATATAACGTGATTCCCTAAAAGTTATAATCTAATTCAAGACAAGAGATAGGCTCGATTATACCAAAATGCCACTACAATATCAAATAGTTTGGAACGCACTTTCTATAGAAACTCTGGCAGATTCCTCGATTTATATTGGTAGTCATTCTTTGAGCATTTGTAAATATGCATATTTTCTTTGCTGCACAGGGTTATCTAGTTAGTATTGAATTGCTTGTTTTTTCCTGGCTTCTTCACTAGCTTCTTGGCTTCAGAACACTTCATTGTTTTTCCCACATCTCAGCTATTTCTGCCTCATTCATCAAAACAATCTGCATTATATCACAGCTGCTACGCCGCGAAAGTCATTTCTTTTATGCTTAGATCCTCACCTTGCTCTACAAATCTGAAAATATATCAACACAGACCTGTAGTAACGAAGCGAATGAAGTACCATTGAATTCCCCATTAAACTCTTTATATCTGTGCACTTCATTGAAGGTGGCAAATAGTTCTATTGATGAAAATAACACTTTTAAAGTGGCACTTTAAATAGTTGTTCTGACGGAACAAAAACATTTAGGGTAATTCGGGGGAAAATGAGACGCTTAAGCAAATATTCTACAATTGCTCAGCCAAGAACAGGTGAAGGAAAGAAGACATCACTCATATACTTTCCTTAACATCTGAGATTTTCAACAGCAAAAAAATTTCTCCCTAGCATTTTCATGGCTTGGAAATGTCATGCTTTTTTGAAACAGGGTTATCCTCTCATATTGCCCCACATGTGGGCCGAAACGAAACACTTCATAATTTTGTGATAATTTGTGAGAATATGTGATAATTTTCAAATTTGATAATCTTTACTGCTTTGCTAGGCAAGCAACAAATCTATATCATCTAGCACTAACATTTTTTAGCCAACTTTACCTTTTAACTTTATTCGAAAGGCCAGGTTTTCTTTCTGCTTCTACAAAATCCTACCCATTGAGCATGGTGGCGAGCAATATGTGTATAAAATTATACAATTTTCTTACATGCGAATGTAAAAAGATTATCGAAGCTCTATCAACTATGCTGCATGGCAAAAATGGCTAAATAAGGTACAATTCACTTTGAATGGATGTGTTTGTGTTGGTACGTCCAAAAGTGAATAGGATTTTAAGGCGTTTATGCTGACTTAGTTTAGTGTGAACACTTTCGCAAAAAAGGATATTTGTATTTGCGTTTTTTACAAGAGCGGAGCAGTGTGAACCGGGCATCAGACTAATTTCCATCAGAAAAAACGTCAGTACGGCTTAAGAAATAAAGTTGCTTCAAAAAACTATTCAAGCGGTGCTAGAAAATGCTGGCAAAACAATAATCTGGCTTGGAAAATGATTGTTCGTGGTAGGATTGGGTGTAATTAGGTCATTTTCGCATTTTGCCAGTTGCTGGTGACAGAGGACAGAAAGGCAAAAATTATAAATTATGTATTTAATAATGTTGCCATGCTGTAAGTAATAAGAAATTATGCAAAATTATAAAAAAGTGAAGGTTGTACCTCATTAAGATAACATCATTCGCGCAAAAATTGGAAAAGTGTTACAAGGACATAATCTAAGACTTGGCAAAAGTGCTGCAAAATCACTTTTTTCCCCATCAACATTTTGTTACCAGAGAAACAACGACTGTAAAGCGAAAGGAGAGGGAGTTCACTTTCATGCCTTAAACTGAGCTGACTTGTTTTTCCACCATACAAGCCGAAAATTCAGCATGAAAGAAGAAGTGTCGCATTTTGCCCAGTGTCTCATTTTGCCCTGAATTACCGTAAGAAAAGTCTTCAAACACCAGTCAACGAGACAAAGGTACTGGGTCATTTAAAGCAACAAGAATAGCATATTTAATGGATTAGAATCATATCTATTGGTATTAGAATTATATACTTGCAAATATAGCTTCCATAGTTTCAGAGTTAAGAAATGAAAATTAGCCTATGAAGAGACATGTGACGCTGCGTGGCAGTCACGATAGTTGTGACTGCTACGCAGCCACAAAATTAGCCTAAAAATTAGCCTAAAATATAAAACTTGTGGACGCGCTATGCGTCAGAAAAATTGCTTGCGTTTCTATCAGGTATCTTTTTTGGATGAAAACCTAGTTAATCACAATGTTAAAGCAATGCAACTTAGGAAATACCCTATATAGCCAAATAATTTTGTGACCGTTAAACTTTCACGCAAGCTTTTCAAATAGATTTTTGAGGGTTCTAGGCAACTCAAACTTTAGCTTAGATAATCAAATTCTAAAAGGTCTCATTGTCTATTTATTTCGCGAAAAAAAACGCAAAATTTATACGTCATGGTATGCCGTATAAATGTTTAATATATGCCGCAAAATTTATACGTCACGATAGTACAGACCAGTATGCCGATGATACTGGTGCTAGTTTAGATCATCTGAATGAGACCATTAACAAGGATCTTGAGCGCCTTGACAATTGGCTTAAAGGGAAGAAGCTATCGTTAAATGTAGTTAAAACGGTTTCCATGAATATCTTATCTCGTCAAAAGCGTAAGAAGGTATTAGGCGAATTAGACTTGAAAATACGTGACACAATTATTCCAAACGTAAAAGAAAGAAAATATCTTGGTCTTCAGATTGATAGGCATCTAACTTGGAAAAAGCACGTGGATACAATCTCGTGGAAGGTCTCCCATGCCTTAGGTGTATTGAAGCATGCAAAAAAGTTTTTACCACAGAACCTCTTGAAGAACTTGTATATAAGCATAATAGAGCCACATTTTAGATATTGCTCCTCTGTCTGGGGGTGTTGTAGCACAACCTACTTAAACAGACTCCAAAAGCTACAGAATAGAGCAGTTAGAATCATAACTAACAGTGCATTCGATACCCCTGCCAAACCACTATTAGCAAACCTTGGTCTAAGATCGATCAGCGAACTTAACGAAAATGAGTTAAAACTAATAACTTATAAGTCCCTCAATGACCTTGCTCCAAATTACCTTAGACAACTTCTAATTCGGAATTCTCAACAATCTTGTCGAGCCCTAAGAAACACTGATAGAGATTTGAAGTTGCCACTAAAAAAAACTAATAATGGGCAAAAAGGATATTCTTTCAGAGGAGCAAAATCATGGAATGGTCTCTCAGCTGGTGCTAAATGTGCACCATCTCTGGCATCTTTTAAATCTTATTTGTAAATAGTTGTTTTATATATCTAGTTACATACACTTTTTAGTTTAGACTTTTTAAAACTATACTTTTTTGTAAGATTTTAGCTTTTACCTTGTAAATAGACGGCCCCTTGCAAACCAGCTCAGCTGAATGGGCCACTGCCTGTAAAAATTGAAATAATAATACAAAAATAATAATAATGGTTGAGAGAAGCGATTTCAAAACAACCGACTACCAATTTTGCCTAAAATGGTACTTAGCGATTAAAAGTTACAAAACTGCAGTTGGGGTCGAATTTTGTTGAGGTTGCCGTGGACAGTGGCAATAAATGAATTCAGTTTATTCAAAAGAATAGGATTAGAATTTTCTTACGCGACAGTGAAGCAGAGGAAAAAAATTCATATGATACGTGGGAGCTAGCATATTGATAACAAGAAGTACTTAACACAATACCTACAAAGCCTGTTTCACATATAGCCGTAATTTGACGGCGACTGCCGCCGGCACTACTACTACGGTATGCCGCAGGCAGTTTACTCCTTATGTGAACACTTTGCCCCCGGCAGCCGGCGGCAGCCTGCGGTGCCGTGAAGAAATTTGAGCTTGCTATTACGGTACCACAAGCAAGGTAAAAATCTAATGTGTGTGAACATCGTGCCTGCGGTTGCCTGCGGCATCTATTGTATGCAAACCGTCATGTGACGTTGGTTGACCAATTAATACTTAACAATTTAACGGCCTCGTGTCATCTTTCGTGTGTTCCTAAAAGGTAAGATGGCTGTAGCAACAGCTAGGCAAGAATAAATTGAAATATAAAGCCATGTTGATACGAAGCATTGATGAGATATATCCAGTACTACCCTGTAAGTTACGATAGACAATCATGTCGTATGCTTTGCTGAAACATTGGAGAACCTACATATTTTTCTCCGCTTCAACTTTTATGAGGTTGATTTTACAATTGTGTAGTAGGTCAAAATTAATCCACAGTGAGTTGCTAACAAAAGTTTCTTGTTAGAGCTGACGCCATATTTCTGCGGTGCTTCGGCTTCCCGTGAGAAAGCAACTGAAAGCAACAACAACAACAAAGATTCAATAATGAGTACTTGGCTATCGGCATGGTTACCGGCAAAAGAATGTATTTGTGAGCATCTTGCCTGAGGCAGCCTGCGGCACATGTACCTTAACTTTATTTAAAACAAAGCAATTTGTTAATTTAAAAATCAAACCTTTATCTTCATTTCAAAAGCATAACTTTTATTTTCATATGGGAATTTAAAATTCAATTTGTAAAAGAAGAGTTGCTAGCGGTCCATTGTTCTCATAGTATACCATAATGCTTTTCAAGAAGGATGCGACCGTTATCAATTATTGTTCTGTCAAGAGGGCTTTAGACTGCCGAACTTTGGTCGCGTTGAATTTAGACTGCCGAATTTTGGTCGCGTTGAATTCAAATCATTAAGTTCGACCACAATCCAGCACAAAAGTGGCAGTCACTTTATACGTGTTTTCGACGTCGCATCTAATTCCATTCTCAGCAAATTTGCATGACGTAGTGCATTGGAATGTTGCTAAAAATGTACCAGCATGGCTTTCGTGAATCAAGAATTGAGATTTGCGTTTATGTTGTATTAAGACAAAAGACAATTAGAACTTCGCAAATCAAAGAAGTTGATAGTGAGACCATGCTAATGAAAAATAGTTTGTTGGCATGTCTTCTCTGATATTGCATGCAGTGCTCTTGAGAGCTGTTGAATTGTCTTGGCCTAGTCATTCTCATTGAAGTCCAATATTTTCATAAACAAGAAAGTGTTAACACTTGCAAATACAAGAATGAAGCAAATACGTACCATGACACGTAAATGACACGTAGTTTACAGATGCGGCCGTCTAAAGCCCTCCTTAGAGCGACCGTTGTGAATTGCGACGAGGGACTACTGTTGATCGACGAAGAAGATGTAAAGAAATACAATCGCTGGGGAAAGATCTTCAGACCAAACTGAACAGAAAGTGAATAAAAGTGGATGGCCATAGCACTCAACTATGCAAAGGTGCTGCTCGTCGTAATACTATGGTGCAAAAGCTTTCGTTTGAACCAAATGAAATAAAATGACATGAATAAAGCTAATAGCTTACAGAAATACAAGAATATAAGCAATCTATGCCGAATGTTCTTGGAACACAAAGCAATTAATGCATGATTTCTGATAAAAATAATTTTATTATTTACGCCGAACGATTATAATCCCCTCGCTTGTAAAAGCAATGTTGAATTAAGTGTTTATTTGTTAGAGAACTGTCTGCAAGCATAACGACTTTTTCTGTATCTGTCAACATTGTATATAACAACATTTTTTTGAGGGAGAGAGGGGGATGCAACTAAATGAGCAGCAGAAATAATGCAATTGTTCCAAGACCTTTGGAAGAGATTCTACATGCTGGAGTTCAATAACAAAGACCTGGCGCTTGAACATATAAACAGTGAATCTGTATCACATTTTCAATTTCCTATCGCTTAATACAAATTGCTTGTACCAAATGAGCGGCCTTTCTGCACAAATATTTTGCAGATATAGCTTCGTAACCAAACTTCCCGGTACGTCTGTCTGTTATCAGGTTCAGACGAAAGCTTCTGAATTATAGTCTCATGGGGGTAGACTTTTAGCATCTTTGGTTGCTATGATTATTCACATTTGTTCACTCTCTACTCATTTGGCCTGAAGCTCATTCCATACCACTTGTTTACTCTTTGAAATCTGGTTCTTTTAACAAGAACAGTCCCCCGCTTTAATGCCTAAGTTCAAAGTCGTGCCTGTCTTGCAACAAGTTATACTGTGAAATGATGCTAGCACGACATGCTATCAAACACTGCATGCAATCAAACCTAGCTTTCTTTGTTGCAAAGCATTATAGTATACTATGAAAACACTGGGCGGATTAGTTTTTTTTCCAATCGATTTCCAAATTCCGCTATCAAAATATATGATATGATATGGTTTTGACAATAAAGGTTGATTTTTGAAATGAAAAGAACTCTATGTTTTTGAATGAAAAATAAAGTTAAGATTTCAAAATAAAGATAAATTTAGAAACTTATATTTGATAAAAGTTTATTTTTGAATGAGAACAATGGGTCACCACACTGGAGAAGAAAGCTCAAACATAAAATTAAATGTAGAAAGTGCAAGAACAGAGGAAAATATGAAGCAATAAGCAGAACTACAATGAAGGATACCAAGAGCTACAAATCTGCAAATCTACTTTTACATCCTTCAGAAATAAAACCATCTAATTTAAACTGCCAAAATCCTTCCCTTGGCTTGGAATCCCCTAATATTCTATCTATTATCTGGAAACTGACATCCTCTAAAAATCCGTGGTGATTGATTGATTGATTCATTAATTGATTCATTAATTGATTCATTGATTCATTAATTGATTCATTGATTAAATGATTGATTGATTGATTGATCCATTCATTTCTTGCTTTATTCACGGCAACCCCATCAGCTAATTCTGATTTTCAGGGGGCGGTGAGAAACTTTAAAATATAACATAAATATATACAATAAAGGCAAACAACCTAAATATACAACTAAAATAACAGAAAAGTAATATAAGAAAAGAAAATTATTAAAATTGATTTTTAAATGCAAGTACAGAGGGGGCTCTTCTTCTGGATTTCAGGCTGTTCCAATGATAAGTCCAACGATATTTAAATGAGTTGTGCCCATTAGCAGTTTTAAAAAGAGGCACTTACAAGTCAGTCTAGGAGTTTCAAAAATACAAATTGTCTCGAGTAGGGTTTCTTGAAAGATATTTGAGAGATGTTGGAAATTTCCATTCATTATTTTGTAGATAAATAACTAGACGTATAAGAGCAATGCAACATGAAATGAAATTTTTTCTCATTTTTTATGTGTACGTATTATCAATTGCTATAGGTGCATTAACGTAAATTATCCAGTTTGAAAAAGCAAGGCATAGAAGATTGACTCAATATAAAATTCGCAAACAACTTATGTTGATGGCATGAATTCTCGCTTTTGTTTTGTCTTATTGGTTGGTTTAAATTTAATACGCTTTTAGAGCAGTTAGCTAACCGAAATACACGGAAATCACAATGAGTCTACGTAATTCGTAGATAGTGGATATATTCATGGAATTTGAAATTTCAGTGGTACGAAAAGTAACGCAGAGATGAGATGAAAGTCAACTGCTTATCAACATAGCATTCCTTATGCAGATTTCTGCGTAGGTAAAAGAAAATTAGAGCAAGAGGCCCAGATTGGGTTTCTTAACGAAAGATACGTCTGAGCGAGGCCATGTAAAGATTTGTAGATCATGGTCGCAGTCTCTAGATTAATAATGTCGACGATAGTTGGTCAGTTAGCTTTTCAATTAGGGCATCTGCAGGTGCATCATCGCTATTGTTTGTTGCTATTCTGGCAGGACGATCTTGTAACTTCTGCTGTATAGGAAGCCTGGGTTCCCCACAGCTTCTCCGCACAGGGCTACAAAAAAGAAAATATGGATCAATGAGTCGAAAACATAGCTCAAATGATCAGCAGCTGTGAAGTGCCCAAAAATTTCTGCCTGCGTAACTGCTTTTCCCTTCCAAACTCTACGACAAAAGGACTGTAATTATTAAATTTCGCCCTATAAGTCTTGAAAGTGCGCCCTACATACAGCTTGCTCAAACTGTACACTCTAATAGGTAAAAACACTCCTGACCAATCATACATAAAACTACTGCAAATCTTAAACTCTCTGCCTGAAACCTTGGGTCTAAAACTATAACTTTCTGTGCAGAAAATGATTTGCAAAGCAATTGAAACAAGCGATTGGTTAGCCTATTAACACTTACTAGGGAGGTTTGGATTCAGTGCGAGTATGCGTACAAGTACGAGTTGACCCCTCGAGTAGCTCAACGATGGAACTCATACTCTTATTGCTACTGCCTGTGCTTAGATATCTCTTCCTTCAAAACAACCCCCGAGATTTATTGATATCAAAAGATCTGTGTCTATATTCAGAGGATTTAGAGAATGGTAAGATACTAGAGGGTCCTATTGTACTCTGAAGAAAAGCATGAAGTTATTACTATATCTCTCGAAAGCCAGTGCCTACTTTCTCTTATGAGCTTTCACTATCAAGAGTGAAGATGAATTGCTATCTGCAAGTTGCTTAATTAAGAATGGCAGTGAGGATGCTGTTGGATAATTCTTGCAATGTCTGAATAACTTTTGTCCTTCGTTTAACTTTCGAATATACGTTCTACGAACGTTTTTCCACTTAATCCCCATCCATGGTTAGGCCCTTTCCAGAAGTTTATTATGACCGAGTGGTTTCACGATAACAGCTCTTAATTAAGCCTTAACATTGTGGTCCTTTTCAAAACAAAAGGATGCCTTTGCACTGCTTTTTATCGAGACAGTTATCTATGAGTTGCACATTTATTGTGGCCAATATAATGAATTCCAAACTTGCTCTGTCAGGGGCGGGTACAGGGGGTTTCCCTGGTTGCACGGAGGACTGTCAGATTGTCCGATCGCAGTTTTCTTGCAGTCAATCTTTCCCTTTTCTGCAGAATTTTGATATGCACCTCTTCATCACTAGCTGTTTTCCAACCACTACAAGAAATCACTGGGCTTAGTTATTAAAGGCTGCATCTTGTTGTTGTGTGTTCGCAGGATGACTACAAGGAAGAAAAACAAAGCAACTCTGTGGTTAGAAACAACATAGGCAATTTACTCTGTGAAAACGATGACTTTTAACCTTGAAATTTCGGTTGCACTCTCTATTGTTATGCAAATATACCCCTGCCCTTGACCAAGCAAGTGGCACAATTAGTGCAACGATAAAAGTCTGTGCGCCCGATGATATGTACCAAGGTTGCACAAACCTCATGATTTGAGGTTGTAAAAGGGAAGAAAGTTGCGAAGAAGTGAAGTTTCTTGTCTTAGCATAGTGTTTTTGATAGGTGCAACGGTCAGTATCAAGCCTATATCCACCCCTGCGTTCTGTTAAGTGCGAGATTTGCTGAGAAAGTCGTACTAGACTGCTCTTCGAGTACGAGTTCTAACGGTGATTCCCTCTCAATATGCGTAGATCGGTTGTGTAGACCGTACTCGTACTACATCTAAGCCTCCCTACTATCTCTGAGCCACGAAGCCAGGAGTGGCATGGGGGTAGTGTCCCCAGTTGAAAAATTTTGCCTGTCCTTGCCCGCCCACTAAACATATTGATTTTTGTTCAAAAAAACAGCAAAAAATTGGCACAAGACAACCAGTATCAAGGAACGCAATTGTAGCAATTTTTGCAGGTTCATAGTCATTTTTCTTATATCTTTGGGAAACTTAATACCCAGTAGATACATGATCCCACAAAATGAAGTGGAAACATGTAGCAACAAAAGAAACTGAGCAACCTTCTCCAGGAGAGCATTGATGGGTGATCAGCCACGTAGTCACGAGAGGGCCTAGGGAGCATGGTCCAGCAAACTGAAAGATCTTGCCTATTCTTTTTGGCCTATAAATGTTAAGTTGACTTTTGCCGAAAAGAAGAAAAATGAAGAAGATAACTAACATCAAAGAAGGCGTTAGCAACTACCTTTGTAAAATCATTCCAATATTTCTATGTATATCGTAAAATTCATAGATAGCAAAAAAGTATGTCATCAACCTTTCATCAACATACCCTAGGATTTTTGGAAAAATTTTGCAATTCATCGTTAATTTGCTCCTAACAACCACCCATACAACGCTTAATGATTATTTATAGGCACTTTATATAATCAGGGAAATGAAAAAAGGAGTTGTGTGGGGTGTAGCACCCCAAAAGTTGAGAACTTGAGAAAATTCAGGCAAAATTGGGTCATAGCATAGTCAAAATTAGGTAAGTTTTTAGGAGTTGAAGGCTAAATAGTGCTTGTACAAGTTGAAAGAACGAACATGAAGTATTTATTGTATTTGAAAAAACTATTATCATAATAGCGTTTTCTAACCTTCTGAGAACCTTTGTTTTGAAAATTTTTGAGGGCCCAAATATGGTGGACCCAATAGTAGACCTAGATACTAGAGAATGTCTAGAACGTTGAAAGCTTCAATAGACATGCTTGCCCTCCTACCCCTATTACATGTAAATAGCTAAAGAACATTCATTTAAGACATTTGGAATAAGAAGTGAACTGTGACAATAGAGCGGCTTACTAACCTGATAAATTCAGGTAGATTCAACCTTACAGCTCTCACAACCACAAGGTTCTTACGATTTCCCTATATGCAAAGTAGGAAGCTTGCAAAGAGGCATTTTACATCGTTGTAGGAAATGGATTTGTAAGTAGTTTTCTCGGGGCAAGCCCCCATACCTCCTTTCCTGCCTTCATGGTATTATTTAGGGTATTGGTTACAATGCAGCCAACGTAAAGTGTGCGATGATAAAAGAATCCGTGATCAAATCCCTAAACCCCTTCCTTTCCTTTCCTTTCATAAGTACTTTTTTACAGTTAGATGTGGCTGTCACACCATCCGGTCTGGTTGCCCCCCCCTCATCTCTTGAAAGCTGGAAGGCTTCTCATGTGCTTGAGTCTCAGTCTCAACAAAATATTTCAAATCAAAACGAGATTAAAATAAAATGATATGTCTTTGGGTTCCCTTCGGGAGATTCTCCTTCAAATGAAAGCGTAACATTGAAGGGGAGCAGACAAAAAATATCAAAGAAATAGGATTACAGGGCAATAGCATAACTGAAGATGTTGCAGCTGAATGATGTGGTGAGTTTAGTGACGTGGTCTCCTAAAGTCTCCCCAGTTTGTGGTACCTGGCGCCTTCTCTGTGTAATCTTCCTAATTCTCGATTATTTGCAGTGAACTAAAATATCGGGGACCAGTTAAGTGGTCACAAATTCCATGCCCCCACAGAGTCGCTATACTGGTTAGCTCATCTAGGGGGAATTTCAAGTGCTATTTGAACTTTACTTGGTATTTGAATAATGATAATGATAGTATACTGGAATAGACTTCCACCAGAACAGTTCCAGCAATATTTCAACCATTATTCACATGGAAGTTACACAATAGAAAGCAATTCTGCACCAATTTTACATTTAAGCGGAAAAGAATCGGGGAAAAAATATTCAATTTCTAGGGAGCAAGATTGTCTATTTTTGAACACGTCTGATGCTGCACTCCTGTCACACATTTCTTCTCCAGTCTCCCAAAATTATAGTGTTTCACCAAATTTTGCAATTTTTAGATCTCTGTTCTGGCCTGAGAGCGCTTATACTGTCTCACACCATGACGAAGAACACAGTTACTTTCCCCAGCGCAAAGAGCTGAATAAATCAATTTTTTATGATCTTTTTCAGGACTTTACTGGTAATGCAGATAATAATGGTATTGTGTATAACTGGCTCACTGCTCCAACTAGGGTTCATTTTGTACGATTTCGAGCAACTAGCATATCAGGGAATCATATTTGCGTACGTTTGGAATTCTTTGGTGCCAGGGATTCACAAGGTATATCATCTGTAATGCATTGTTGCTTTCCTTGTTTCACTTATGCAAATGATATTCTACCTGGGTTCCTCAAAGCACTGGATTTCCGATAGTGCAATCCAGCACTTCCGCCAAAAGGTAAAAAATGTGATGATCGTCACCAGTTTTCCTTTCTTCCTTGGATAAATTGTTCACATTCCCTGTTCCTTTGAGCTCTCATTGAATTTTTTATTATTTTTAGTCCGTCGTTGCAACCAATCTTTCGCTTATTTGTTTCATTACAGAAGCCGATCCGCGTAGCCTCTGAGTGTAGCTGTAATTTTTAATAGAAGACTTTAGAATTATAATATATTGTTGTTGAGATTGTTTTTTCCAACTTTTATTTGAGTTGATTTTGTATATTCAGCTGCAAGTAAAGTGATATACCCGTTGGGGATGGAAAGTGGAGTAATAGAAGACTCTCAATTAAGTCATTCCACTGAATATCACGGCAACCCTTCTAAATATGGCCGTCTCAATATGGCAAATGCAGGATGGTGCGTCAGCAAGAATGATAACAATGAGTGGATGCAAATTGATTTTAACCAACCAATGGTGATTACAGCTGCTGCAACTCAAGGACATGGTCAATCTATTTCAGTAGACAGAACTTACAAATATTATTTGCAGTACAAGGGAGTGGAATCGGCAACTTTCCAATATGCTAAAAGCTCAACAAATGAGAATGTGGTAAATATGAGAATATGATATTTGAGTCCGTCTCGTAAATAATAGAGTATTTGTGTAGAAAGGCAGGCACGCAAATCCATTCAATGGATGCAAGTTGTAAATATCAACGAAGCAAATTTTGTAGTTGATCAATCAGGACATTTCCTTACAAAAATGTCTTTAGCCAATCAGACGCCCTTAGTTTGACCCTTTTTCTTCATTCTGCCATTTTGAAACTAAGGTTCAATACGGAATATTGGGCTCGGAAGACTTCAAACCTAAGGGGGTGCTGTTCACTTTCTGCCCGAATGATCAAAGAGATCTGGAGAACAGCCAAAAGAGTTGCCCAAATTTCCTATTGTTTTCTCCCAATTGAGGGAGCTGCAACCTTCCCTGCAACCCCCTCACCTATGCTTATAGGAATACTATTGGCTACTACGTTTGTCCCTGGGAAAAATCACGTCTGCCTAAGAAAACGATATTTTGGCCTCACCTTTATTGCTGCATTTCTGTCGAATTCCTCCCGACCATAAGCTGTATCGAGAACTGTTTCAAAGGTATTCGTCGTGAAGCATCACCCAAGCATAGTCTGCTACCTTACAAGTCTTTCCATTGAGCTTTAATACAATATCCAATTCACAACCAAGTCTTTCTTGTTCAACGTAGAATTGGAACTGCCTAATTGTCTCTGAAATAAAACACTGTACTATAGAGCTCACAGCTATTTAAGTTGTCACTTGAAAGCATTTTCGTAGAAGCTTTGAATTCAAATCACTCGGTAATGGAAGTAAATAATTTGTGTCAATAAGTGATTTCGGTGTAAGTAGATGATCTTTTTAAAGCATCTGATGAAAATTACTTGATTAAAATGGCAATTTCCAGAAGAAACTTTCACATGTTAAAGTCTAACTAACATCAACGAAACCTTTTTTCACTGTATTTTGCAATACCCTTATCATACCAGATATTTTACAACACGTAGAACAATGATGACTGTTTCGAGCATTCTTTTCTCACAAATTGTAAATAGCTTATTGGACAATTTCAGCGAACAACTGTAGCATGGAGCCATAGAGGAATCATTATGTTAGTTATGACAGTACTATTCAAAAACCTTCAATAGAACAGCCACGACGAGAAATATGACTGAGAATTTCTTTTCTCTCTATTCAAAGCGATATTTCCAGAGTAAATTATACTAAATCAATTCACAATGATATAGCCGTTAAAGATAATACATCGTTTAAGACTAAGACATAACCATGAAAGACTTTACATAGAAAATACCGGACATTTCGAGGCACCGTATCTCATCATCCGCTATGAAATAGTACGGCAATACAGTATTTATAGACAGATTTGGAAAAATAAATGAGAAAAACAAACGAGAAATTAAGGGAAATTAAAGAGAATTAATGAGGAAGTAGTCTAAGAAATTCAAAAGGGAAACAAATCCAAGAGTAGACGTCTAAATATGGTAAAATGAGTATCGAGCCGAGGAAATAACTAGTAAAATGCCTAAAAAAGAGGAAAATATACTATCAACAACAAGGGAGCTATGGTACTCAGGCTATGGACTACACTGGAAAAGAACACATGATTATGGACCCTAGGGGACTAAAATAGACTAATGCTAGAACACTTATCCTGAGCCATCGGCGTGTGAGACATTGTGGCCAGTTCCTGCCTCTCCACCTTTATCTCCTCAGTGTCGCTACTGAGTGAACAGTGAGAAAACATTTTAATGACATACCCTTGAAACTATGCGTTGCACTTACTAGGCAATACTTCAAAGAACAATGGCTGTGTAGTATACACGGAGCAATTCAGGTTTGCCAATTGAGAAAACCACAAGTTTTAAAGTAAAAAGCTACTAAAAATTGGCATTTAGCAGTTGTTCCTACATCCTTGCACAATTTCTCTCCGAAATCGCAGAAATAATAATTTAAGGCTCCGGCTTCAGCAAGATATTGGTATTTTGCTGTTTCAGTTTCTTTCTTCATAAGAGTTTTGAATTGTACGCTGTATGTCGTGTACGCATTGCTTATAGATAAACTCTTCCCATAAATACTGATATTCACGTCTAGAAATAGATCGAACCAACTTCTTTCAACATTAAATTTACGAGTTGAACCGCTTTGTGACCTACTTCGCGCTCCTGCATAGTTTATCACTGTTTAGTGTGGGGATTTCTTCTGGCTCTAGTAAATTGCTAGCTCACTGTCTTTTCTTCCTCGTCTTGCTCAAGCTCCTATGCTTTTAGCAGCACTTGTTTTCTGAAACCTCTTGAGAAAAAGCAGAATGAACCGCGGCAGCTTTAGATATTTCTATAAAATTTATAGAAATTTTCACTATGAATGCTTTCAGTTTTCCTTACTGTATTGACACTGATTGAAAGCGTACTCTCCAACCCTTGTAAAAAATTAGCTAATGTCAATAAAGCAAACTGTGAGTCAATGAGTTAGAAATTGAGATCATTTAATGGCTTCTACTGTAGGAATCCCACTTATTCCAAGGTTCTACCCTAAATTTTTGTCAAGCATAATCAAAATTTGCTTTCCACACCTTGGCAACTCCGTTGCTTGATTTAGTGTCCATCAGAAATCGTTGCTGGGGTGCCTAGCCCCCTGTACGGCCGCCGCTGTTCATCTTCACTCATTCATCTGAGGTTGTCTTGAAACCAATTGAGGTTCGAGAATAGGTAATGCACTTTGGTGCTTGTATTACATGCAAGGTTCTTTAGAGTAATCACCATAGTTTAGAGTAATCACCATATGTTTTAGTTATATGTTGTATTTCGTATTGCTTTAGTTATCATGTTGCGTGTTTCAGTCTTGCGTACCAGTGGAGTCCTGTTGTGTTTAATAAACACTTTTTGCGGGCAATGTATTGTGTATTGTAATCTTGGCGTGTCATGTATTGTAGCGTGTTGTTGATGTGATGTGTAGTAAGTATTCAATGTAGATTAGTCAGTCTTCGAGCTGCATCAAGGGATACAAGATAAAGAGTGTAGTTTCAGTGCTTCACTTCTACTTTAGGCCTAGGCTTGAGGTTAATGACGAATCGCCACCAAAAGGAACCCAAATCGTTACCATAAATTTAACAAGTTTTCACAGTTCGCTTCTTTGATGTTTCCATTGAAATTCATCAAAATCAGGTCAAAAGGATTCCACTTTTCAATGAGTCGCTTGAAACGATCCCTCAAGGTTGTTGCTACAGATTGCCAGGTCTGCACCAAAATTCCTGCTTACACCAGTGCGCAACAGTTACATGGTAGTTTTATCGTGGCTGTAAAGTGCTAAATCTGGAAAGCTTCGCAACAGAAGGCATAGAAATGTCTTCGGTCGTTATTCCCAGATATTGCAACAATCACCTGAAAATTGCCAATTTCAAATTAAATATTGGAAGAAAAATAGTCCTGGCCTCTCGACCCAACTTTCTGACAGCATATTTCAAGGTATGGTCAAGCTGAAGGCACAGTGAAGCGATCAGTAGTGTATTGTTGGAGATGAATTTAGCAGCCATAGATATAGAAAGCATTAACTTGAAGATTTCTTGTTGTAAATATGGTATTTATTTATCATACGGTTATTCGGTAATTTTGTCCTAATTTTCATCGATACACTGACCTTTAGAGAGCAAAATCATTCCTCTTTCTTATCATTTTGGTACAGCAGACTCTACTGTTTAGGATAATGAAATATTTTAAATGGTCCTTAAAGTATGTATTTCGTTAATTTTTCACGAACCCAAAGTAATAAACCTTTCGGGTCTTGCCAACAAAAATTCCCAACTGGCCTCTCAACGAAACTTTCAAATCTTAAAAACAACATGTCATTCTTCGTTCTCTTGGTGTCAAATGTTGTGGGTGGTATTGCCTGTTCATGATTTTTTAGCTTTTATGGGTGGAGCATTTAGGCCTATTTTTCCCCACAGCTAGCGACGAATTTGAGAACTAATTGTAAGAGCTTGCAATGAGTTTGAGCTCTATTAAGCCTACCATAAATGGACAAATCAGCAAGCTCATACAGAAATGAAGATTACCTGTAGAAAAACTTCGAAGATGTTAGGAATGACAAAAAACGGCAAGCCTCATGTATTTTCGCACTATTTCTTCTACATAGCTGTCGTGTACATTTTTCCCGCGTTTTGGGCTGCACCTACCGTTCCTCATATTCATTTTACATTTTCCCCTTGTTATTCTTACCTATAAATTTAGCAAACTGCATCACCAGCCCGAGCTTAATGCTCGGTAACGGAAGTGAGATTCTGTCACTGTTTACCATCACCTTGGTGGACTTTTTGTTCCGCAAAATTTTAGTTCTTCCCGTGCAACCCACTTTCTCGTTTTATAATGGTACATTCGGTCTCTATTGTTTCGCATACGCTAGGGCATGCATGCTCAGTAATCTGGATAGTTCTCTTAGTAAAAAGTTCATCACCTTCAAGTGTATAAAATCCTTCCATTCATGCTTACCGTAGCAAATGTTCGAATTAGGTACCAAACGTTTCATCGTTTTCTAGCCATGGTTCAACATCACATGTAGCTTTCTCTATAACTAACAAGTGGACTCGAGGGTACCAAGCTACAATGCCCAGTGACTTTTCAAGGTAAAGTGATTAACTAAGGTTATTGGTCCAGTAATGGTTTTTGTATCTGATACAATGGACAGAAGAATGTTGTTTCACTTCTGATAAATCTCTATAAAGGTACAAGCAAATCTCGCTAGCTTCTGAATAGGAAATTCATGTACCAGCTTGAAATCCAAAAACTAGCAATGATACTACTAATAAATATAAAAGAGGTACTTTTGGCCAACATTCTAATGATGAAGAAGCTTCAAGTGAAATTGAAACAGACATAGAAAGCTGAGACAGGGTTCAATATACTGAATCTACCAATTTGAAAAACATTCCAATGAGGAGATATATTCCTTTTCTGATCAGAGATCAATGATGAAATCAATGCTTGCTATGCTTTCGAAAAGGGCAATTTCCGACTTTCTAGAGGGTTGTAACCTGTAATTTTTTTCTTTCAGGTGTACGAAGTCTTTTTTTATGTGAATAATGCTCTTAACTTGTAGCTTATGCAATGTACAATTTTACACGCACGTAGAGGACAGTTATGTTTTTACCAATATCTAATTATGTGCAATTTCTTATTTGTACTACCAATGCTCAATGATGTTTTTCCAAACATAGTACCAATAGTGGCTCTGAAGCAATTACTAATTAGCGTTTTAGCTCTTATTGAAGGGGACACTAATAAGCGCTGGCCACCCCTGCCAAAAATAGCCATATTGCGACTGGTGCTGACCAGTGATGTTGGTATGTGATCTAGAGCAGAGGTATTGAACAGCTGATATTGTACTTCTTTTCATGAAGAGCAGATTGAGCACACAACAAATTAGACAGGTTTATTCAGATGTACTCCAAATTCTAGGCATATATATATATATATATATATATATATATATATATATATATATATATATATATATATATGCGTGCACTTGAGCTTAAGCTCATAAAAGTGATAAAAAGGGAAACCTGAAGTAAAATTTGACTTACTGGCACCTCTATTTTAGTTTCCTCACCCCCTTAAACTCCACAAGCAAATATTTTTCAGTTTCGTGAGTATGTAATATGTCAAAGAAGATGGATAGAGAGTTCATGTTTTCTATACTAAATCTACCTACCTATTTATTTATCTATCTATCTATCTACCACCTCTTTCACTTCCACTTTACTCTCTTTAATTTTATCCTACTTCATGCTTGTCTTTTGTACTCCCATTTTTTCCTTTGTTTGTACTTTTGACCTCCATTTATTTAAAGTTTACTTGCTCATTATTATGGCTTCAGAAACTGCCTTTCCGTTTCTTATATGCGATACACCCTTTTACAGCTGTTCACAGGCAACTACCAATTCCAGAATTTGACTGTGATGAATTTGCTTCCTGTTCCTGTTACAACTCAGCTTCTCAGAATCATTCCAGTAACTGGTGGTTATCAGTCAAATGCAAAATGCTTGAGAGCTGAAGTTTACGGTTACCATCCAGGTACACTTCCATTTACTGTTGTTTTCATTCCAAATCTTTTTGTTTTGTAACTTTAACATTCATTATAGCTGGGCTGTACCTTTTCAGCTACATTTATGATATTATTCGGGTGGCGTAGATTGACCTTGAACTTCAGTGGCAAAGCCACGACGAAAACAATTGTCAGAAGATCAAAACCTGCATAAATTGCCAAAAAATTGCACTGAAATAGTATAAACTTAGTCCTTTATCTGGAAATTAAAACTTTTGGAAGCAAGGTTTGAACGAAACTCATGATGCTAATATCTTTGTCGCTCATTGGTCATCTTTTTTCCCTCCACATTGACAAGCATATCCCTATTAAGTCCATTAGGGTTTCTGAGGCATACTTCCCATGATTTAATTAATACAAATTTGAAAATGCTAATTCAAAGCAGGGATACGATTAAGAGAGTTGCTATTAAAAACAAGTCACCACTTCTTATAAGCCCCTATAGGCACATTAGAAACAAAACAAGCAAGCTTAATTCTGACCTAAAAAGCAATACTTTTCTGAAAGAATATCGCAAGCTAAAAGCAATATGAAAGAATCATGGGGAACAATTAACCTGGTCATTAACAAGCGATCGAAATCGACATAGATCGACATGTTGAAAGAATTTGGTAGTGATATTGTTAATAAGCAGGATATTTCTAGCACCATGAATGCCCATTTCTGGTCAGTTGATAAGGACCTAGCTAGCAAGATTGAAGCTGTACCAAATCCAACGGTCACAAGAAACTACAATCTGAGCCCTCACAGCAATCTCTTCAATTTCGAGACGACATGGGCGCAAGATATCAGAGAAGCAACTGCTAAAACTAAAACACCAAATAGCTTTGGAAGTGATAAAATATTGACAGATTGCTAGTTTCCATTTTTAATGCTTCTCTCACAACTAGCCATTTTCCAGACTTTAGGAAAAATTCTCGCATCACACCCATTTTTTAGGATGGAGATGGCTGACAGTCAAGTTACCGTCTAATCTTAATTTTTCCTGAAAATCAAGATTGTTTAAGAAGATTTTGCTTATCAAATTATTCTAGCAATTGATACAATCTGGTCAATGAGAATTTTTTGGAAAAACATATTACACTAACTTACCTACTTAAAATTACTAATAACTCGAACAATGGACTAGAAAATGGAGAATTGGTGGGAACAGTGCTTATTGATCTCAAAAAGGCATTTGACACAGTTTATCATGATCTTCTCTGCAAAACATTAGAACATTATGGTATTCAGCACCAGACACTATTTTGGCTTCAGC
>WIPJ01000274.1:43585-71136 GCA_018155075.1 Cassiopea andromeda
TATATATATATATATATATATATGTCTGTATGTATGTATGCATGTATGTATGTATGTATGCATGTAAAAACTGACGCATACATGGGACTGTAGTAGAAGGTCCACCTGGGGCTGTAGCAGAAGTTTTAAGAAACACAAATTGCTAGTCCCTGTCTCTCCTGCGCCTATTGTCTTGCTTTACGAATTCTGTCATCTTTATAGAAGGATACTAAATATCCAGCTCAGCTTGGAGGTCACCTATCAAAAATTGGCCTACAATGCTAATTATGCATATGTATATATGTTATCATATGCTTACATTTGTATAAATTTTTACATGCATACGTACATACATACATACACAGATGAAGATGCTTCACTGATTTCGTCTTATAGCCAGTTTACATTGCAAAATCTAACACAGGTTCGCCCCGTGTTACGTCTTATCTGGGTTAGCCAAGGTTCAATTTACACTGGATTTGCTTTTGCGTCAATGTTTGAAAGTCGGGGAGAACCTGGGTTAATTCAGTGTGACGCACACGTAGAGGTAAAAACAATCACAATTTGATGCGAGAGAAACCGTTAAATATAGCGAATGACAACAGACCAAATTATTGTGAACTTCACTACAGAATAAATGTGCTTCTCCTAAGAGAGCTGTTGTTCATGCTTTATCAGCTTAGGAAGAATGCTTCGAAATCAAGAAAAAAGCAATATGAATGGTGACGTTGAAGCCTGGAACTTCCTTTACAAGCATTATTCACACTCCTTTATTGCATCGCGCATGTGTGTTGTATTGTGCAAACTCGGATTCGCCCCAAGTTCAATTTACACTGCAGATAACCTAGGTTCGCCTCAGGTCGTACCAACCTCGAAACCATGGCTAGATCTAGCCCGGGGCGAACCTGGATTAGGTCGACTTATATTGGCAAACTTGGGGCGAGCCTGGGGCGAACCCAGGACAAGCCCGGGTTAGTTTGTGAAGTGTAAATTTGCTATTATTCTATGATTTTAGAAGCCACGACTTTTGTCTGCAGAGAACAGGAACGTAGTGAAAGTGGAAGTGACTTTGTTGAATAGAAATGAAAACGATGTCATGTAATGATCGGAAGTAATGTAAAAATGCTAATTGCACCTTTCGTGTTATGTAATCTTTAGTAGGCCTATGTAGAGGAAGTGCATTCAGAAGATATACAGTAACATTTGCACTTCTTTTTCAATTTTATGGTTTAGATGCAAGTTGTTTCCAGTCATAATGTTAAGTTCCTAATTGCCATCGCCCAGCAAATTAGGGCCGTCTCCTTATTAGCTTTCTGCAATAATTTGTCAAAACGTAGTCGTAACAGGTGATTTTGAACAAATTTTCTTGTCTGTCAGCAATACTTTTGTACTACTTACATTCCTACAACCATATGTGGTTGATTTATAAACATAGAGAGTTTCATAGCAGTATTATCTTGGATTTTAAAGCATTTCTTCTCCCCCGCACACTTATTTCGACCACTCACTTTTAAAATTCTTCTACTGTCAACCCTCTCGCGTATTCTGTGTCACAGCATGAGATGCAGTTGTTATTCTTGACTCAATAAATTCAAGTACGTAACTTTAGGGGGATAGAGAGGTGATATAATCTCGAAATGAAGAAGCTGTTGTGATTTTTCCTTTTGCATGAGTATTGCTTTGTTATTCCCCATTTACTGTACAATTTTTTCCCTCATTAAGTAGGCAATTGCATGTGCTACCCCACCAGGACAGTTGTTTCAGATGTATGGTACTTTCAATCCACAGTCATACGTGATGAATTCCTTCATAAGGGTAATACTCCTTCTCTGCTGACAAGAGTACCTGATTTGAGAGATTTATTGCTATGACGTGCGTCATAACCCGTTATACTCTACTCACTTAGGAATCTTTTGCTTACCTAAAATGAAGAAAAAAGAATTGTGATAAGTAGAGTATAATGGCTCTTGAGAAAAGTGCTAGTATTGGCGGCAAAGTGTTGGAGTGCACTTGCTAAAGCAGAGTAGCTGAGTGGGACACTTACTAGCTCCGCAGCTTATGTTATAACTCGGTTGAACTGCAAAGATTCCTCACCGATAGATTTTTAGGTAGGTCACAAATCCTTAACATGAAGCTTCATCCAAAAATGACTTAAAGGAAAACATTTCACAAGCTTAAAATTTTTGTAGGTCTGATAAACCATTGCTGACTAGATCAGTTGCCGAGAGTGATTGTGAAATATCAATATCCATGGAATCTTCAACTCTAGTAGTCCCCAGACTTATTTACCATCACGGACCGTTCAATGTATGAAAATTTCACCGCGACCAAGGGAATGGCATAGTTCTGGCGAGAGCAGCCTTGCTGGAGAGTGGGCCAGATGCTTAAGAAATTTTCTTCAAGCGAACCAAAGGTTTTCAGAAAAATCCTTCCCAATTCTCAATCTTGACAAAGATATATGTTTCATTTAATTTTTGCGACCACTAGACAATTATGTTTGCAAGCAAAATTATATTTTATGGCCTCGCGGGCCACAAAAATTCTCCTTGCGGGGAGGATTCTGGTCCGCGGGCCATAGGTTGTCCATACCTGGCATATATAGTCCATCCTGCCAAGTGTATTTGGGCTAGTGTATGCTTTCAGCAGGATGCTGTGTTTACGCAGGGACGTCGCGAGAACCTTTTGGCTGGGGTGTAAGGCTGAATTTAACTGAATTTACGTTCTTAATAAGCCGTTTTATTCCAATCTTTCACTATTTTGGCTACTTACAAGCCGAAGGGGCAGGAGGGTAAGCAATGCTATCGAAAACTTTCAACGTATTAGACATTCTCTGGTATCCAGTGTCTATTATAGGGGTCAACATGATTGGGCCCAGAACAGCTTTCAAAATAGAAGTTCTCAGACGGCTGGAAAACGCTATTTTGCATTTGGTTTATGTACATAACAGAGCCATTTTGCCAATCTTGTAAGCAGAATTTACAGAAAATGTGTTAGATATCCTTTCGTATCCCGAATCTACTATAAGGCCCACCATGGTTGGGCGAGAAAAAATTTTTGAAAATAAATGTTCTCAGAAGGCTCGAAACGCTACTTTCAGATTGGTTTCTGCAAATAAAGCATTTCACAGAGAACCATATTGCTAACATTTTAAATTGAATTAACAGAAATTGTGTAGACAATATGTCTTACCCAGAATCTACCATAGGCCCACCAAGGTTAGGCCCAGAGAAAAATTTTCAAGATAGAAGCATTCGGATGACTGAAAAATGCTATTTTGAGATTGGCATTTGCAAATACAGTATTTCATAAGAGAGCAATGCTACTTATCTTTTACGCAGAATATACAGAAAGTATTTTATCCTATCTTTCGAATCCAGAGTCTATTATGGGCCCTCCATGGCTATGCCCGTAGAAAAATTTTAAAAATCAAAGTTCTCAGAAGGCTGGAAAAAGGTACTTTAAGAATGGTTTTTGCAAATTCAACAAATGCTTCCTTAAACTATACATTCCTTCAACTGTTGTACAAGCATTACGTAGCCGTCAACTCTTTAAGACCTGATTTTGGCGATGTAATGACCCAATTTTACGCTAATCTCTTCAGGTTTTAAATGTTGGGGGTGTTACACTCCCCCACAACCCCGGTCGCTACGTCCATATGTGTGAGTCCGTGAAAGTAGACTTCCTTCAGCTTCATTCGTTTGAAAATTGGGATGGTAGTCATTTGCGAATTCTAGGGTATGAAGAGGTAAATTGGACTGCTTAAATACTTTTTGTACGGTCCAGTGCCAATTATTCTGGAACCTGTACCGCTCCTCGACTCCTGGGGGGCTAGTTACCACTGCTCTACTGTTCTACTTCTGAATAAAGAGCATCTATAGCTGATTAACATGAAATTTTTATTCGAAGAGTATAATGGTATGCTCATGAAGAGGTAGTGACAATTATGATCTCAATGCAATTATTTCCAAGTTATCTACCATAATCATCCTCATCACCAACTGTATGCTTTGACTAACGAATAAACTTTTATGTGAGTCAGAGCTTCTAATTTAATGATAGCTCTGTTTTAGTTATTATGTATTGATTTCATGTATGGTATGTATTTTGTCAGTTAGCACATTAGCCCTGCCAAGCACAGATTGCATCATTGTAAGATTTGTATTTGTATCAGTATGATAATACCTTCTTAAGTTGGAGTTTGAAAACATTCATTATTATCAAATTTTCGCACATTAATCAATGTGAATTCATTCATGAACTTGCATAATTTCTTTTGATGACCACGAAGCCCCTAAGTCTTCAAGGATCTTCCTCAGGAGCACAGGAACCTTTAACTCTATAATATTTTGCTGTTTTTCAATGTAACTCTCACTTTCTAGTTATTCGATCCACAACGATACAGAGGTTTCATAAAAACTCTACAACAAACAAAAATTTACATTTTGCAAAGATTTTATCTTCAATATGTACGCCCAGGTTCAGTATCAAAGTACGTTTTTCAAATCCCTGTTTTTATAAAGTTGTTCATTTGAGCAAGAATTTCTTCTGCTTCTAGTTTTGCATGTTGAAAATTACTGGCTTACGTTGCGGTGCATACATCATTTCGGCAATTATAAATGTATAGTATTCTTAGCACGGTATGGCCTGTTGCCATGCTGTGTGACAAGACTGCCTTTTCCTCTTTAGGCACCATGGACCCGTAGCTGATTGAAGGAAAGACACCAAAATAAACTTTCACACATGCACATAGAATTCAGAAACTATTATCTACAACCGATCTATGCCAATAGGCCATTAATTATGTTCTTTTCAACAGAGCCTAATTCTCATCTCTTCTTCAATACTTCATTGCCCAATGTAGCCTAAAGCTTTTGAAAACAGGCCCTTAGAGCACAAGAAATAATGCAGACTCGTAGTCAGCATGGCTTTAAAGCGAAAGCATCACAGAAGAGTGCGTTAATGTAATCCGGATTTTTTGTAATCCGGACGACATTTAACAGACTAAGCCTATATAATAAAATCTTCTTGTAAATATGATGGTCTTCTTGTTTTTAGTTGCACTAATTGCAGATAAGATTAAGTCAAAAACTCCGCTACTTCGACAGTTTATGGTGTGATAAATTCCAGTTTGAGCTTGCAAAGTGGTCAAAACTGCAGTTGAAATACAAATTTAAGCCATTGTTTTGCTTAAAATGCGTAAGCAAAAGAGGCTGGAACGAGGAATCCTTGACTTAGCTTGAGTCATACTAGTGAGTCAAACATCCCATTGCTTGCAAAAGGTCTATTATGCAGTTTTCGTACTGACCAATGCTTGATCTTGATCAAAATTGTCATCAAAGTCAGGGGCGGATCCAGGCCGCCTTACACGGCTTACGTAAGGCAGTCAAAATTTTGAGTTTATTACTGTTTCACACTTTCGAGATTTTCCGTCAAATTACGTAAACATAGATAAACTGCTTGCTGACAATACTATATCTAATTCATGCAGTTAATATATTGAAGCTATTAGCCTACTTCATGTCTATTAGCCTACTTGCGGGGTGAGTGGCCAAGCGGCCCAGCCAGTTCCATTAGCTTAACTGAAGTTAAGCATGGCTGTGTACGGTCAGAAACTGGATGGGCGACCTCCAGATGAACGACCAAACAGCTCTCTCAGCCGTCCTTCGGAAGGGACGTTAAACTAGGGGTCCCATGCCTGGATGCGGCATGCATAATAGGCTTAGATTAGCTGAATAAGCTAACTATAACAGCCTACTCAAAATAAAGTAAATAACAATAACAAAAGAATGTCTGCTGATGTGTTTATTTCCTTTTACTAGCCAAGAAGGAGGCTGTGGCCAATTGGATCAATTGTGCGGAGTAAAAATATATTGTGCCTCAAAGTTATTTGATTGTGAAAGTGTCATTTATTGCTATACGGTGCTCTGCAACAATTGCAAGGCGCTGGAGAACGATTGTAAGGCTCTTTGCAACAATGATAAGGCGCTCTAATGCTATTGTGCTGCATCTCCAACTTTACACGATAGTTCAGTACTCTCTGAAGTGTAAATATTGCTCTAAACAATAAGAGAGCGATTTGACTGTAGAAGTGCCAAACATTGTTCAGGGTTTATTATGTGGCATTCGGTGATCTGAAACTTGAGGGTCTGGTGGCACTGCCCCCCCCATTTTATGCCAAAAATGTAACGTTTCACTATTTTTTACACTTTCATATAGAGTAGGGTACATAGGAGACTATTTTCCTTTTGCTCATATTCCAGAAACTTTGACAGTGATGCTATTAGCAGCAAAATAGGGAGCTCATCAGAAAAGTCATTTCTAAGTCCTTGTGATAGTTGTTTCAAGTACTCCTTCCATGACTAGGGATGCCTGCGCATAGACATTGGAAAAGATATGTACATGTGCTTGAAGCTTTCCCTCCGCGCAACGTGAGAGTCAAATTATATCCTTTCTTCATACGCAAGTAGTAACATTTTCAATTGTCTTAGAATCATAGTTCTCTCAGAGTCAAAAACTGACAAGTGCATCTGCCCATTTCATTCTTTTGTCAGAATTTTAATATAGCTCTCCTGGTCTTTGGCAAAAGCTCTTTACCATATAATTGACTAGGGGCTTTCCCTATTGTTTTGGCCTGTTGATTTTCCACATTTTTGGTAGATAAAAACACAACAGCACTTTCTATCAAACTGGTATACAATTGGAAAAATGACAGGTGGATCTGAATAGGTTAATTTTTAAGGAATCTCATGGTATAAACTGTTATAATATTTGGAAGATTTCTGGTATGTTTTGGCCTTGTTCAGGAGCAAAGTGTCTTTCCACGGGAACTTTTCCTGTTCAGTTCTATGGACCTAACTCTACTTGGTCAATATCAATGATGCTTAGTTTTGTCTTGGGAAAAATTCTGTTCTTTCTGTTTATTGTCTACTTGCTTTGATGTTTCAGTTTGTACCGTTGATGAGAATGAGTCGGGTCATCAGAAAGAAAAAACTAGATCTAGCTCATTCATTAAAAGAAAAATAATTGAAAAGCCTGTGCGTCACAAAATAGAGAGGAAATTATTCTACTGATAGTCCTTTTTTAGCATTACATGAGGCTCAACTTGAGTTTAGAAGTAAAACGTGGCTTAATGCTCTGTTCATCAAAACTGTTGAAACATTATAAGATCAATGACAAGATTCAGCGTCAAAGACTATTCTTCATATACTAAGCAGATAAAGAGCCAAAAGAAAGGTCAAAATCTTGAGAATGTTGTGAGCCAATGCCATAAAGAAGTGGACTGGGATAGGCCTAAGGTGCTTGAAGCGATTGAGATTGCTACTGCGGATGGACTTATAACTGAATTTGGAAAAGAAAAGGAACAGATCTCTCTTCGTATACTAGACAAGAGGCATCGGAAATTGACTGAAAACCTAACCTATCCGACCCTCAACTTGGATTAGATGGTGTCACAAGGAAGAACAAACACAAAAATCTTGGGCTAATTTGTGATTCTAAGCTTGATTTCAAAAGTCATATCAGACAAACCATATTAAAAGCTAGACGAGGGATGGATGTGATAAAATGTTTGAATAAATATGTGACTTGGGATGTCCTTGATCAAATCTACAAGCTATACGTTTTCCCAAATCTAGATTTTGGTAACATCATTTATCACCAAAATGACCCAAAATGGTACAGAATGTCACAATAAGACTTGAATAAGCACAGTACTCAGCAGCGATTGCTGTTACAGGAGCTTGGAGAGGAACTAATAAGCAAAATCTCTACAAGGACTTAGGTTGGGAAAGCTTATACAACTGCAGATGGTTTAGACGACTAGGTCATTGTTTCAACCTAAGAAAAACGGGCCCTAAAGATCATCTTTATGCAGAATTGCCTATTAGAAGAATGCTACAGTGTGGTAGCAAAAACAGGCGTGAGTATGAAGTACCATGTCGCAAGACAAAGCGCTCCTTAAATACATACTTTACAAATGCTCTTCATGAATGGAACTTGCTTGATCGAATTTTTATAATCTCTGCTACTTTAACTGAATTCAAACGTAAAGTAGTATATTGATGGCAGGTGTGCACATGCACAAAGCGCATTTGCGAATATTTGTAGCTCGATGGAAGGCTGTTTAATGTTGTCACTATGTTGGCCAGCAATTCAACTCATTCAGGTAAAATTGCCGGGAGAAACATGCACAAATTATTAGCTCCGATTGCTACTACCACGAGCATAATTGAAAATTGGAGGTTTAATCAAAAAGAAAAGGCTTAACAGAGCAAGGGTAAAAAATTTCACATCGGTTGACGTAGGACGAGCAGAAAATTGGTAAGCTCCCCCCTTATATCTCAATGTGTACCCATGCAAGTAGCAAAATGGAACGACAGCTTTCTTTCCACATGACCATTTATTTTTACACAACAGCTATAACAACATATAAAGCAGTAAACTTGTGACGGATCGAATTTGTTGGCGAACAATATTGCCCAATTTGGCCACGTCCTTAGACAATCCACCAACATTATGATTGACATGTTCCCCAACAAGGATGTTTAGTTCGGCCAAGCCTTAAGTTGATTACCTCTATCTGGACAGTTAAAAATTCATTGTTCGGAGTATTCGATGTCTTTGGTGATAGAAATTAACTATGCTTCGTCTTGAAGTTAGTGCATTGAACGGACATATATTCAAACACTATTTTCTGTGTATCATTCCAATGAGTGCTTGCAATACTGGAACTAAAGATAATGCGAACTTCTTCCTGCGTTGCCACTCTCTTACCTTCCAAAAACAATTTTATGCCAAATCGAGCCACAAGCCTTCCAAAACCATACACAATATCGACCCAAAAGCCTTATTATATCTACTTCTCTACTGCAGTACAACGTTTAATGAAAGCGAAGATCGTAGGATTTTAGAAACATCATTGGCATAGATCTAAGCTACGAGCAGACGTAACTATCTTTTCTTTGTATCAGCAATTTCCTTTTCGTTTAAAGTACATGTAAATAGGTGTTCTGTGAACCTTGGCATTAGTTTAGCACTCAAGCAATCAATTTGACACAGGTACTACTTATGTTTGCCAATGCTTTTCTTTCTTAATCATTTACCACTAGGCTAGCGCACCTCTGTGCCTGACTAATGAGACGTTGTCGAAGTGCAGTGATTGCTTTGTTGTTATTATTTTTGTTGAGGTATGTGTAAAAGAACTATTAATTCCGTTCGTAGCCAGAACCCGAAATTTATAAATCTTTTACGGGTCTTTTGCTATGAGACACAGGGGCAGAGCTTCCACTGAGGGCATATTACTTTTTTTATGTGCCTCCACAAGTGTAAAATTTGTCTTTAGTTTTCCTTCAAGAGTGGTTCTAACTTTTTCATAAGGTGTACTCAGGGCTGTAGAGCCAAATAAAATGCGAGACAGCTAAATTTCTAGTACGGTACCAGATGCCATGAAGTGTAAGAAAAAAGAATGGAAGTAAGGACAGGGAAATTCCTGCCCTGAAATCACATCCTGTAGATTTTAAGAAAACACCCATTCTTAATGTATAGAAACTTTCTTTTTAGAAAAAAATTGGAAGATTACGGTTTGTAAGCATCTGTGCATTTATTGGTTATCTTTTAAGTTCCTACTAAGCTTTGAGCTATGGTTGGAGAATAATTCCTTTATGCAGTCTGTCATATCATCCTCAAGATCCCTGCTCTTGAAGTAGTTTGGTGGGCAGGAAAGTTTCGGGAAAGCTTAAAATTTTTATGCTTAAAATTTATAAGCTATTACGTTGGTCAACGCATTAATCACTTTTCGAGGATTTTACTAAGTTGGTTATTACTTGTATTCTGGTTGAGTGATGATTTAATGTATTCCTTTAAAGCCCCTACTTGGCATAGAGGTTGCTATGACGCTCTTTGGCTTTCTTAGTTGGTGGTCGACATTAATTTGTTGACGGTTGTTATGATAGAGAAATCAGACCACATGATTTAAGGATTCCACACAAGATAATAATGGCACTTGTTAGTATTCTTGGTGTTGAATCTACGTTCAAACTTAAGGCAAGGCATAAGATTTTTTGAATGTATAATTAATGCATAATTAATTGTGTAAGTTCAGAGTTTGTGCATCTGCCCTAGTTTCTCCAGTGACCAACCAGCAGTCATGCAATGCTACGAAGTCCTAAGGTATTTGCTTATTAGACATAATATGTGTTCATTATTTGAAGCTATGACGTATTCATCTCTTACTCGAATTGCAAAATATTATTTAACAGTAGCACGCAATACAGTAACAGTAGTAGTAACTATGTACAGTAATAGTAGCAAAACGATTATTTCAATATAGAAGTAGAACTAAATATCAAGCTATCAATACTACATGTTTATTAATTGTTGCATGGGTCTCAAAATGTACTAAATATTATTTAAACTGCGCGGCAATAACAAAACGATTACTTTAATAGAATTAAGACTAAGCATTTAGCGAAAGCTATAAAAGAAAAAAAGACAAATGTTCATTAACTGCTGTTTGGGTCACTTACAATCTTGGATACTTTTGCTAAGGATTTTTTACAGAAAGTAGCCAAACGTTTGCTTGTATTGTAATCGTCTTGTCTCATTAGCCATATGTACATATTGCAGTCGTTCAATGAAGCATTACGCATGAATGGATTGCCACTAGCTGTTGTCAGTAGACGTCAGATTATTAGGCAATATAGTGACATTTTCTTCGTTATCTCTTATGCTCGATAATGGTAGCTTCCAGTTCCCCCTTTAGAACAATTAAATTTCTCTAGGTTGGGGAAGTTCCCTAGGTTGTGGAACACTCATTTACAATAATAGTTCATAAAGAGCAAGAACGTAAAAACTCACACTTTCTTTCAAAATAATATAAGTGATGACAGCTAGATACTAACATTATACGTGGTTTCTTTCCTGTAATAGCAAGGTGGACTGTACAGCTTATGAGTCTTCTCGTGGAGACCGTTGATTCATTACGTACTCTTATGTCTTAGGGTCTAGGCTAATGGTCTTGGTCTAAAGTAGAACTAGCACGCTGAGACTAGCCATATTCTTTTCTATTTCCGTGTAATCGTAAAACTTAATTTATACATCTATACACATAACATAAGCTAGGCAATGAGCAACAAATTTTACGTCAGAGAACAGAAAACGTTAGCAGATACCAATACATAACCCGAAAATGTTACTGGGACTACATGGAGATTTACTGACAAAAATGGACTTTACACATGCATATCATTTTAACACGCAACATCAAAGGTAAATTACTACGACATACAACGTACAATAAATAAAAAAACACAACAGCAATGCATTGCAGAGCTCTCAAAATGATTGCATAATGGGCTTTTAAAAACTGAATTTTCACAGACTTCAAAACTTCCCACCACGTCCCTGCTAGTTTTTTTATGCATGTAATAAGCATGTTGTGTCCGTCCTCTGTGATTTTAAGCTACAATATGCTCCCGTTACTTCGGCTTAGGATAACCCAGAGTTTTTCAACACTATGTAGTCAATCATATTGGTCATTCTGGATTTTTAGATTTGATTTCATCTTATTCGGATTGTACATCAAATATTCATTCATTTTCATAATGCTCGAAATTGTCAAAATATCAAAACAGTATCACGATCGATACCCTCTTTTTTAGAAGATGAAGATGAAAAGCGCCCTATCTAGCAGATCTTTTCCATAATTATTCCACTAGCTGGCAGATATTTTTGTGGGGAATATTCATTTAAGGGCTTCACAAAATTTATAGATCCTTTTTTTCAAATCAATTCATAGGAATTAACGAAGATGTTATGAAAATATTTCTAGAACTCATACAAAATGTCTCCAGTTGATGAGCTTCAAGCTGTACTTACATTATTTCAACCCTTACTTCATTATTTGTTTCAAATGTTGGCCCCCGTTTGTATCCGGATTTCTGGTTAATCTGAATTTATTCCCAACTCCCGATCGATTCGGAATGTCCAGAGTGTACTGTGATTCAAATCGATTTTTGTTCACCCGTAATTGAATTAATTTAGTGCTTCTACCACATAAATCGCAACTTGGCTGATCTCAATGGATCTCTCAGATGCATTTGATTGCATGCCACACGGCCCGCTCATTGCTAAATTGAATGCATATGGTTTCAGGACATAGTGTCCAAGGCTAATTGTAAATCACTTCTGAAATAGGAAACAAAATGTTAGAATAGGTAAGACCTACAGTGGCTGGCTAAGAACAAATACTGGTGTACCCCTAGGATCTGTGCTAGGCCCTTTAATCTTTAATATTCTTAATTATGATTTGTTTGCATTATTGAGCAGTTGGAAGCATGCAATTATACAGACGATAATACTATTTTCTCTTAAAACAATTCTGTTGAAGTTGTTACCTCAAGTCTTGCAGAAGATGTGTCTAGATTAATGTCTTAGTTGAAAACAAATCAAATTGTTGTAAATGCATCAAAATTGCAGGTTATACTTTTTTGCCTGCATTCCAACATAGCATATTGTTGGAGATAGGTGGTTGTTACATTGGCGCTACCAACAGTATTACTCTATTAGGTGTAACGATTGATTCTGAACTAAATTTTATCCAACACATATCCAAATTTTGCAAAAATCTAACACCGAAATCAATGCTTTGGCTATGGTTTAAAATTACCTTGATGAGGAACAATCGTTTATCTTCTGCAACTCGTTTATAACATCTCAGTTTTATTATTGTCCATTAATAAGGATGTTTTGTGGAAAAGTAGCCAATGAAGACCTAAATAGCACCCATAAGAGAGCACTTCGAGTTTTAGACAATGACTATTCTTCTTCATTTGAAGAACTTCTACAAAAATCAAATGAATGCACAATTCATAGCAAAAATTTGCAAAAGTTAATGCTTGAGGTTTATAAATTTATTAACAAAGAAACACCACATTTTATGCTGCATATGGTCCATGAAAAGAGTAGTCAATATGATTTACGATCAATATACCTGTTAATGTTGCCTCACACTAACACTATTCGATATGGAAATGATAGCTTAGACTTTAGAGGTAGCATCTTATGTAATTGCCTTCCAATGACATTAAAAGCAAAAGCTCCGTCTGCTCTTTTAAGAGAGTTATTAAAAGTTGCAGTGGTGGGGACTGCAAATGCAAAAATCTATAAAAGTGAAGTCGTGATACAAATCATGCAGTCTTTATTGTCTCTCTCTCTCTCTCTCTTTTCTTTTCTTTAACTATATCTTAGTATCTTAGAATATAGGTATGTAAATAATTGGTCTCAATTGGTTTCTAAAAGCTATGTAAAATCAACTTTAAAGAATTTCATATAATTATTACTATCATTATTAATTATTCACATTATCATTTAGAATTAACAGTCATCTTTGAAACTAGAATTTTCTCATATATATCTAAGGCACCATATACTAACTAATAAATATTGTATTTTTTTGTACAACCAAATCTCCCAACGGAATGTTCATACATAATTATGTTCATAATACTGCGGACTTTACGTAGATGAGCCGATTGCATCAGATGCTTCAGCACATTTATTTTTCCTGTGTCCCAGCTTAAATAACATCTCCAACACTCTACATCTTGTACAAATACGCCAGCTTCTCTCTATATGAGTACTAAGATAGAGTGCAATTTTTGAGGTGTTACATGATGCTGGTTCAACAGCTGAACTAAATTTAAGTTGTGCAAACAAACAATGCTTCCATACTCCATGAAAGTGTTATTAATAGGTACTTCAGGGATTGGTCCTGCAAGGAAAACTAACATAGCAATGCAGGGATAATTTTCCATAACATGATTTGCAATAACTTGCTTATTTTCAAGTACAAAGTAAATGATTTTCTTTCATATATCTTGGTATACTTAATATCATTATTCAAATTCCACTGAAATGTGTCTCTAAGTTGTCTTGCTGTTGCTAGGCCGCTAAAGTAACCATTTTGATTAGACATCTCTGTGTAATGGTCTAATAGTCCTTTTATCAAGAAGCCAACTTATCTTAAAGCATTACATAGTTCGACAAGTGATTTTCTTGATATAGATATTATATCTATGACTATTTCATGACAATTGAAAATAATATACAGATCTATACATTTCATACTTCTGCAAGTAATAGATGACTTTTCTACCAAAGAGTTACATATGATATAAAATTTTTATTTCAACTGCACATTTCAACACAAACATTGTAAAAATGATGTAATGTCAAACTCACTTCAACATCTTAAGATTTTTGTTTTTTATCATTATTCAATACAACCTGCAATTGCGTATACAACCATTCAACAAATCAGCAAATACATGAGAAAACTTGTTGAATTGATAACTGTAAGCAATATAGTGCTATCATAGAGATTCGTAGTTTAGTAGGTCCATGGACGGACGCACTATTTATACTTTAATGGCCCTTTCTACGCCGACCCTTATAACGCCAGAATAGAAATATGGTCTGCCGTCTCTTTGGGCTACAGCTTACGCCATTCAGAGCAGTTATTATGTGAAAAGTGATAAGGACTTGTATTATTTCAAAATAAATCCTAAATTTAGGAGAATCTGAGCATCCTTTTTTGAGAAAACCTTATTCTCATAAAATATAGCGTATCATCATTGTTTCATTTCTTTTCATGGTTGATTTTTAAATACAAAGCGATTAAATGTGATTCTGATTCCAGAGTATGTTTGCAGATATCAGGATTTCCACCTCTCTTCTTCCCATCCTAAAAATCAAGGATAACTATTTGAAGATCCCCCTTCTCTGATGCTGTGAAAGGTGAATAGATCCAAAAGCCACAGCTGCAAAAAGAACGCCGCTATTTTCCCAAAAATTTTTAATTTCTGGCCCTTTTTCCTACCCTTCTAACGCCGGTCCTTTTTACAAAACCTCACTAAAATTAACGCCACTAAAAAGGATCGGCGTACAAAGGGCCAAAAAGGTTATGAGGTGAAAGACAGAAATTTTTCCCAAAAATACCTTTCTAAATTGTCCAATGTTGGGTTGTACCAATTTTTCTTAGCTTTAGAGCATAGAAATTCCAATGAAAGCGTCTTCTATGCTTTAGAGCATAGCAGAAGTTTTCATACTCTGATGAGTGTCGGACGAAAAAATCTTTTAAGTATGTCAAAAGAATGTTGCCACATTTTCGTGCTGTCATTCCCTTGATCATAAATCTGTACCTCTGGTGCAGTGGTGTCTAAACTTGAGGGTCTGGTGGCACTGCCCCCCCCATTTTATGCCAAAAATGTAACGTTTCACTATTTCTTACACTCTCTTATAGAGTAGGGTACATGGGAGACTATTTTCCTTTTGCTCATATTCCAGAAACTTTGACAGTGATGCTATTAGCAGCAAAATTAAGAGCTCATCAGAAAAGTTATTTCGAAGTCCTTGTGATAGTTGTTTCAAGTACTCCTTCCATGACTAGGGATGCCTGCGCATAGACATAGCAAAAGATATGTATATGTGCTTAAAGCTTTCCCTCCGCGCAACGCGAGAGTCAAATTACACCCTCCTTCATACGCAAGTAGTAACATTTTCAATTGTCTTAGAATCATACTTCTCTCAGAATCAGAAAAAAATGACAAGTGCATCTGCCCATATCATTCTGTTATCAGAATTTTGATATAGCTCTCCTGGTCTTTGGCAAAAAATCATTACCATATAATTCAATTCTTAAACTCTCACTAGGGGCTTTCCCTATTGTTTTGGTCTGTTGATTTTCCACATTTTTGGTGGATGAAAAGACAACAGCACTTTCTATCAAATTGGTCTACAAATGGAAAAATGACAGGTGAATCTGAATAGGTTACTTTTTAAGGAATCTCATGGTATAAACTGTTATACTACTTTGAAGATATCTGATATGTTCTGGCCTTGTTCAGAAGCAAAGTGTCTTGGGTACTTCAAGGGTACCTATCTGCGAGGTATCTTGAAGATGAATTCAATTTTGTTCACCAGCGGAGTTTCAAAACAAGCCTAGCTGTTCAGTTCTTGGGAGCTAATTCTACTTCGTAAATGCCAATAATGCTTAGTTTTGTCTTGGGAAAAATTCTACTCTTTGTGTTTATTGTCTACTTGCTTTGATGTTTCAGTTTGTACCGTTGATGAGAACGAGTCGGGCCATCAGAAAGAACAAACTAGATCTAGCTCATTCATTAAAAGAAAAATAATTGGAATGCCTGTGCATCACAAAATAGAGAGGGAATTATTCTACTGATAATCCTTTTTTAACATTATCCGAGGCTCAACTTGAGTTTAGAAGTAAGACTTGGCTTAATGCTCTGTTCAATACAACCTGCAATTGCGCTTAGAAGGTAAGAGAATGCATCAACATCAATAACCACATTGTAGATTACTAGGGGACACTACAGTATATTCACTTCATATTCTAAACTTTTTCTTTTTAATTTGGCCACACTTAGGCTAGACTTTTTCTGTATTGCAGAAATTGTTTTAATAACGGCATTGTATTTTTAGATGCTTTAACGCTATAAAAAATTTACATTTCAATTGACAAAAGAAACTTTTTATCAAAATTGTTATTAAAATTACACATTTCGAATCTCAATTTCGAATCCGAGTCTCGAAGTGAATCATTATACAAAGAAAAAACAAATTGGATTTTTCCTTCTACAAAAGATACGCGGAGAAAGAAAGCAGGTCATTTTCAAAATGGCATCTGCAGATTCTGGTAAGAGCTCTTCATCTACTGGCGATTTTCTGGAAAAGCCAAACCAACCGAGATTAATAAAGTTTCCTATGAGAGACACAGGGAAGCAGAAGCGACCGTTCAACCCCAAATGGTTTGATCAAGATACATTTTTGCATTACCGGGAAGATAGTGATTCTGTGATTTGCCATACCTGTGCATTTGCAGACAAAGGCTATACAGTAATTATTTCTGGTGTTTTTCTATTACCGTGCAGAAAGAGAACTTTCGTGGTCCTAAGTCATTTTAAAGCCTCAGAGATGGCAAAATCTCTGGAACTTCCGGGGGCTCCGCCCCCTGGACCCGCTGGATTGTTTCCAGCGCCCCCAGACCCCCAGCTGTTTTAGGCAATGACCTACGGACATTGCGATAGCCAAGGTTTACTAAATTACACTAGAAATTAGCCCCCTCAACGTTTTTGTGGAAATTACGGTCCTGAATAGGCCTAAGCTACTTCAAGCAATTGAGATTGCTACTGCGGATGGACTTATAACTGAATTTGGAAGGGAAAAGGAACAGATCTCTCTTCGTATACTAGACAAGGGGCATCGGAAATTGATTGAATACACAAGCTTGATAGCTTCTTCTCCTGACAAACAAGACATGGACCGATCTTGTAACTGCTCATTGGGTTCCGACCACTTGGAAATCCAAAGCCACATGTTTAGAGAGGTTTTTTCATGAAAAAAAATGGATAGCTAGTAATGAAAAATCTGTATGCAAAAGGAGAACAGTGAAATAACTGGCAAGTATGACAAGAATTGTATTAGAACATCTTCAAGAAAGAATTTATTCACTTGAGAGGCAACTCGAACAAGAGCAAAATATTATTCAAAACTGTTAGACTTAAGGGAAACGAGGTACAGAACACACACCAGATATGAGATGCCCAAGGGAGAGGAGCCAGCACTACTGATAAACAAAGCACACATAAAAGCAAAGATATGTGGAACTTGGGGCATTCAAAGAGTGATCTAAACAAAGCAAAGGAAAGAGCTATTGGAAAAGCATGCACTACAGTACCTGTAGATCGCCAACGCAAAAAAGCTAGAAATAACAAGAAAAATGATAATGAAAGCTTAAATCCAACTGAGGGCAGAAAAGAAGACAGAATGGTCACTGAAACGAAAAGGATCAAGATTGCCATCGTTGGTGACTCGCAATTGAGGTTTTTAAGCACGGAGAAGATGGCGAATGATTACCGCACGTTAAACGAGAGAAAAATTAAAGCAGCTGCACAGAAAACTGAGAAAAAAATAGTGAGGTCATCACTGTACATGCATCGACAAATAACGTCGTGAAAACGATCCCGGAAAAATTGAGCAAAGGAATCATTGGCAATGCAGACAAGATCCAAGAAAACAATCCTTGTGCAAAGGTAGCCTATTCTGCTGTGTTTAGACGCAAAGACTCGCATGAATTAAAAGTCAAGATCCGCCAAGTTAATAAAATATTATCCAAGGAAATGCCAATGCATGGCTTTCAAATTACTCCAAATGAAAACATCCTATTTAGCAACTTAAACAATGAATCTTTGCATTTAAACAATAAAAGGGTAAGGAAATTTGTAGGGAGCTTGATAGAGTTTATTAACTATTGTTAACGGGGTCTATGCTCTAGTAAACAAAAAACGTAAGTAAGGTGAGTTATTCTAGGTAGAGAAATGGTCTAAACATTTCTTCTCTTAGCATTGTATCACTCAGGAAATACAAAGATGAACTTGGAATCATTTTGAATAATAATGAGATAGACCTAAATGAGACGCAAAGTCTTTTTTTCTTGTCTCATGGTACTGACCACCAACCACAAATGTGGATGATTTTGCCTTTGAAAACCTTAGATTTGTTTTTGACGAGCCTTGATACAGTAGATAAGAATACTATTCTTAGAGGAGACACCAATTGTGACTTAAAAGGTAGTAGAAATGCCAACACAAAGAAGCTTAAGCAGGTATATGCAGAATTCCAAAATGGAACAATTGACAAAACTTATACAAGGGTAGCTACCAATACTAGTGATAATGGTATCAAAAGAATAAGTAGATCGCTAATAGACTATTCCTCTACCTCAAAAATAAGGTATATTCTTAAGAATGATGTTATAGAAGCATGGATGTTGGACCACTATTTGATATATAGTATAAGAAAGATAAATGCTAGACGAATAAAAAAGCCAGTTATATCGCCAAAGTTAGTTGAATCGCTGAATATGAGAAAGTGTGATAAATCTATATTCAAGAGAACCTGAAACAAATAGCTTGGAAAGCCATCCTTGATACTTTTACTCATGATCCATCCCGTATGGTGAGCACCATTCAGGAAATATTTAACTCTGTACGTAATGCGAGTTAAGACAGAGTTTGCTCCATTTCTTACTCCAAAATTGAGGAAGGCGCTGGAGACACTAGATTGGCTCAAAAAGATAGCTACTCGTATTTCTAAATTGTGGTCCTCGTATACCAAACAAAGAAATAGAGTAACTAAGCTAATATGAAATTCTATTCAAGATCAGTATAAGCTAATAACTGAAAGCAGTAAAGGGGATCCAAAAAAGATGCAAAAATCTATTGACAGAGTCCTTAAAAAAATACACAATTTATGGTGCTTTTCAACATCTACAAGGATGGGAAAGTCTTAAGAAAGGGTTCAGATGTGCTTGAAGCATTAAATCGTCATTTTGCTTCTGTTGGAACAAACTTGGCTTTAAACAATTACCTCAAAGCCAGGTGATCATTGCTTGAGGTATGTCGTCTCTGTTAATAGTAAAATGACTTTGAATAATATTGATACAAAATACGTGTTAGGTGCTATCGATCGGCTTAAGAATGGGAAAGCATCAGCTCCAGATAAAGTTACTATAAATCTGGAAAAATATTCTGCCAAATTAATTGCCTACTCCATCATGCGCATTTTCAATTCCTCAATAAAGAATGGGGTTTTTCCAGATGAATGGAAAGCAGCAAGTGCTACTCCAATTCATAGGTCAGGATCTAAGTCAGACCTAAACAACTATAGGGAAATTATGGCGTTCTCAGTAATGCAAGGATGCTAGAACGAATGAAACATGATCAACTTTCAGAGCTTCTGAAGGTCAACAATATTCTACCCAGCAATCAGGCTGCTTTTCGAAAACTATCCTTTACAACAACACCCCTAACAAGCAGCACAGATCACTAACAGGAGAATATGGATAACAAGAAAATGAACCGTACCATTTTTCTAGATTTAAGGACAGCTTTTGACACTGTGGACCATAATATACTTGTAAAGAAACTCAACTTGAATGCATGTATATATATAAATATATACATATATATATATATATATATATATATATATATATATATATATATATATATATATATATATATATATATATATATATATATATATATATATATATATATATATATATATATATATGTATATATTTATATATATACATGCATTCAAGTTAAGTTTCTTTACAAGTATTCCTTATGTCCTCTATAATTGTAAGTGCTCAATACATTTCGTAGAGCGCAATATAGGTAGATTGATACAGAAAATAAAACTGCGGAATTGCAACTATTAGTTTCACGACTTGTACCCATGCCAGTACTATCCCGGGCTAAGTTGCAAAATGAAGGTTGAATGAGAGAAGAAAGAGCTGAGCAACGAAAGGCTAAAAACTCACAAGGGTCAACTTCGGACGAGCAGAAGAACGGTCTACTCCCACCTTATGTTTCAATGTGCACCAATGCCAGTAGCAAAGTCCAGCCACAACTTTCTGTCTACAGTTTTACACAGCAGCTATAACAACATGCACAGCACTAAACTTGTGACGGATCGAATTTGTTGGCGAACAATATTGCCAAATTTGGCCACGTTCATGGACAAAATGAAAAATTGATCAACGTAGCACCAACGTTATGATTGAAATGTTAGCCAACAATGTTGTCGAGTTTGGTCTATATGGTAGGCTAAAAACTCATTTTTCAGAGTATTCAATATCTGTGGTGCTAAGAACTGACTATGTCTTGTCTTGAATTTAGACCATTAAACGAGCACAGATTCAGAGAATTTTCAGTGCATCAGTCTTATGAGTGCTTGCAATACTGGAACTAAAGATAATGTGCACTTTTTCTGCATTGCCACTCTCATACCTTCCATAACTGTCTCTCAATATCGACCCACAAGCCTTCCAAAGCCATACGTAATGTTGACCCACAAGCCTTATTATCTCTACGGCAGTACAACGTTCTATAAAAGCGAAAATCAAAAGATTTTAAAGGCATCATTAGTATACATTAAAGCTACGTACAGGCTCAACCAAATTTTCTATGTATCAGAAATTTCACTTTCGTTTGAAGTAAATTCAAACAGGTTTTCTGTGAACCATGGCATCAGCTTAGTACTAAATCAATGAATTTGACACAGGTACTACATATGTTTACCAATGCCTATTTTATTTAATCATTTACAACCAGACCAGTGCTCCTCTGTGCCTGACTAATGAGGCGTTGTCGTGGTGCATTGATTGCTTTGTTGCTATTTTTGTGTTGAGGTATGTTTAAAAGGATTGCCAATGCCGTTCGTAGCCAGAACCAGATGACTTCATGTTCATTTCTGCTACGAACTGCATAGAAAATTGTAAGTTCATGATTGTGATTTTCAATGATATATAAGAACAATTAAACATTATTCTATCATTAAGTGACTATCATCTAGATTTCTTCATTTCACGGAGATTCGGGTGACTGCGCAGACAAATGCATTAGTCTTAGATGTTTACATGAATTTACAGATCCTATACGGATCTTTTTGCTATGAGGCGCAGGGACAGGGCATCCAGTGAGGGCAACTTAATTTTCATATATGCGCTTCCACAAGGGTAAAATTTGTCTTTAGTTTTCCTTCAAGAGTGGTCCTAACTTTTTTCATAAGGTGTACTCAGGGCTGTAGAGCGCTGCCGTGAAGTGTAAGAAAAGAAAAATGGCAGGCTGGATAGGGGAATTCCTGCCCTAAAAATTACATCCTTTAGATCTTAAGAAAACCTCCCTTTGGAATGAAGAGATGCTTCCCTTTTAGAAAGAAAAGAGGCAGATGACTTCATGTGCAGGTGACAGCCTTTATTAGAACTTTCATTTAAATATTAAAACATTAAAGAGAAAGAAGGTACCATCAGCTGAGGGTCAAAGCACTGTAAGATACTTTTACTGAAAGGAGAAGCATGGGCAATGGATGGACAGTTGCTCCCTCGTTCATATCTTAAAATGGGCCCTATTTCGTTTAGGTAAGGGGCTTTGAATAATGAATGTTCCAAGTTACCCGATGAATGAACGGCTCTACAGCGAGCTGTCCTCATGGTGGTGTCACCTTGACTTCAGTTTTTAAACATCTGTGCTTCTATTGGCTTTTCTTTAAGTTTCTACTGAGCTTTCAGCTGTCCTTGGAGCATACACAAATTCTTCTTTTAATAAGAAACTACTTTATAAGCAACTTAGTACCAGACAGCCTAAATTTAAGAAACTTTTAGAACTACAAGGAAAGAGTTGAGAAACTTTTGACTAATAGCACATTCAAATCGTTGCCTGGTTCATCGTAAATCTGTACCAACATTTGCAAATATGACATTGCTTTAGAATTTCAATTCGCACTGACACATGTCATCACAGGACAAATAGGTTTTTACGTTCACTTTCTTCGCATGCCTTTCCAGCAATTTAGCTCACTAAATTAAGAAACTATAAGACACTTTTAGAACTAAAATGTGGCCAAAAATTAAGAAACATTTAGTACCAGGCCTTGATCTAGGTATCTTATTAAAATAACATGTAATTGTGTATTGTGCAATATCATCCTCAAGATCCTTGTGCTTGAAATAGGTTTGTGGACAGGAGAGCTTCAGAAAAGCTTAAAATTTTTAAGCTTACGACTTATAGGCTATTACTTTGGCCAACGGATTAATCATTGATTGTTTGAGGATTTTACGAAGTTGGTTCTTACTTATGTTCTGGTTGAGTGAAGATTTGATGTATTCCTTTAAAGCCCCTACTTGGCATAGGGGTTGCTATGACGCTTTTTGGCTTTCTCAGTTGGTAGTCGACATTGATTTGTTGACGATTATTGGGAGAGAGTAGCATTTCTAAAATAGGGTGGTAGGCCCCTCAACGGGGGTGCTATACAATGCTAAATGGGGCACGTATGACCCCAGGGAACAGGCATACATAAGCAGTTTTTATAGATGATGGTATTGTTCATAGCAAATGGAGCGTGCGAAATATTTTCTCTTTCCATAGGGGGGCCTCACTGAATGTAATTAAGAAGTACTGGGAGATACACCAGCCCACAAGAACCAAGGATACCACAGAGAGATAATGTTGGCACCTGTTGGCAACCCATGAAGTTCATTTTACATTCAAGCATTAAGCTTTAGGCAAAGCATAAGCTCTCCTGAATGAGTCAATTCATTATTAAATCTGCTAGTTGACCAAATATGTAAGTTCAGAGTGTGCGAATCTGCAGTTGTTCCACCATTGATCGACTAGCAGCCATGCAATACTACCAAGTCATAAGGTATTTGTTCATTAGAAATAATCTATATTCATTTTTACAAGCTATTTTTACATTTCTTAATTGATTTCGCTATATTCACCAACAAAGTCAAGATATCTTGTAGACCGCCATCATATACGTTTCGATTGCGTAAAAACGTTCTTCACAGAGCTCAAGTTATAAAATGTAACATCATTCACCAACAGCTAGAAAAGCAACAACGCAATTTACTTTCCAGATAATAAAGTACATAGATTATCTCTATAGAGCAGTATATTGATTGCAAACGTATAAAATCAGATTTTGAACATCGCAACTTTGCAACAAAGTTAATGATTAAAATGATGGGAGCAAGAAACAACCTGGAATTTTTAGTTCATACATTCAAACAACGTTGAGATAAATGGTGAAATCAATAGCTCATATCTTTCAATAATTATCCAGAAAGCCAGGTGACACCAACAAACAAGGTTGAAAATATAGATGAACTTTTCGAATCTGGCTAGAGTCATTATCTGCAATCAACGTATAAAACTCGTCAAAGGTCTCATTCTGTCTCTCAATCTCTTTCTAGTTTTAGTTTACACCGACTGGTGGTCCACCGGTACTTGGGAAATTTTCTGCCATACCTAAATTTCAATGAAAACAATCCCCCCTCGCCAAATTAATCTGACATAAAGCATGGATGGATCAACACTAGCTGGTATCCACGGACGTCAGTTTATTAGCCCATGTAGTGATATGTTCTTCGTTATCTCTTATCATCGATGATGATAGATTCTGTTTCCCTTTACAGAACAGTTAACTTTACCCCTAAGGGGAAGTTCCCTAGGTAGGGGGAAATCTCATTTACAATAACATAGTTCATAAAGAGTAAGAAAATAAACATTTTCTCTCACACCTTCTTTTAAAATAATGTAAGTGATGACAGCTACACACAATCAGGATACGTGGTTTCCTTCCTGTTATAGCATGGTGGACTCTACGGCTTATGAGTCTTCTCGTGGAGACCGGTGATTCATTACGTACTCTTATGCCTTAGGGTCTAGGCTAATGGTCTTGGTCTAAAGTAGAACTAGCACACTGAGACTAGCCATATTCTTTTCTATTTTCGTGTAATTGTAAAACTTTATTTATACATCTATACACATAACATAAGCTAGGCAATAAGCAACAAATTTTACGTCAGAGAACAGAAAACGTTAGCAGATACCAATACATAACACGAAAATGTTACTGAGACTACATGGAGATTTACTGACAAAAAGGACTTAACAGAAGCATATGATTTTAACACACAACATCAAAGGTAAATTACCACGACATGCAACGTACAATAAACAAAAATGCACAACACCAATGCATTACAGAGCTCTCCAAACGATTGCATAATGGGCTTCTAAAACCTGAATTTTCACAGACTTCAAAACTTCCCACCACGTCCCTGCTAGTTTTGATGCATGTAATAAGCATGTTGTGTCCGTCCTCTGTGATTTTAAGATACAATATGCTCCCGTTACTTTGGCTTAGGATAACCCAGAGTTTTTCAACACTATGTAGTCAATCATATTTGTCATTCCGGATTTTTAGATTTGATTTCATCTTATTCGGATTGTACATCAAATATTCATTCATTTTCATAATGCTCGAAATTGTCAAAATATCAAAACATTATCACGATCAAAACACTCTTTTTAGAGGATGAAGACAAAAAGCGCCCTATCTAGCGGATTTGTTCCTTAATTATTCCACTAACTGGCAGATATTTTTGTGGGGAATATTCATTTAAGGGCTTCACAAAATTTATAGATCCTTTGTTTCAAGTCAATTCATCAGAATTAACGAAGATGTTATGAAAATATTTCTTAGAACTCGTACCAAGCGTCTCCATTTGATTAGATTCAAGCGGTACTTACATTATCTCAACCCCTATCTCATTATTTTTTTCAAATATTGCCCCTCCTGTTTGTCCAGATTTCTGCTTAACGTAGAAGTTTCCTAACTTCAGATTGATCCAGAATGTCCGGAGTATATTGTATGTCAAATCGACTCTTGTGCACCCGTAATTGAATTAATTTAGTGTTATCATCACATGAATCGCAACTTGTCGAGCTGAATAGAAAGCGTTGTGCAAAAACAATACCTGTAAGGAAATGTAGTACTAATTTAACCGCGAACTATTGCTTTAAGCTTATTTAATTCTTGTTGAGGATATAGATCATTCATCATGGTTTGAAATATAAGCTGGACGTGGCCAATGCTTGCATACCTTTCTTGCCAGCTAAAGTTTGTCTTGGAAGCTGTTCTGTTTATGAAGAATTTTCACTCAAACCTATCAAAATTGGGCCCCACCTATGAAGTGTAGTTGATTTGAAAGAGGAATTCATAGTTGGTTTCCTTGCTTTCCAATTTCTAAAGTGGCGCATAGACTTTTCTCATATCTAACTAAGGCACCATATACTAACTAAATAATAGTGTATTTGTTTTGTGCAACCAAATCTCCCAACGGAATTTAGTTTCTCCAAGCATATGCATTAGCGTAAAAGCTTAAAACTATAACTTTATGTTTATGATGCTGCTGATTCTATTGAGATGAGCCGATTGCATCAGATGCTTCAGCAAATTTATGTCTCCTGTGTCCCAGCTTAAATAACATCTCCCACACTCTACATCTTGTACAAACACGTCAGCTTCTCTCTATATGAGTACTAAGATAGAGTGCAATTTTTGAGGTGTTACGTGATGCTGGTTCAATAGCTGACTAAATTTAACTTGTGCAAACAAACAATGCTGTCGTACTCCATACAAGTGTTAGTAATAGGTACTTCAGGCATTGGTCCTGCAAGGAAAACTAACATAGCAATGTAGGGATAATTGTCAATAACATGATTTGCAATAGCTTACTTATTTTCAATTGAAAAGTAAATGATTTTCTTTCATATATCTTGGTATACTTAATATCATTATTCAAATTCCACTGATATGTGCCTCTAAGTTGTCTTGCAGTTGCTAGGCCGCTAAAGTAACTATTTTGACTAGACATCTCTGTGTAATGGTCTAATAGTCCTTTTATCAAGAAGCTAACTTTTCTAAAGCATTACAGAGTTGGAAAAGTGATTTATGTGATATAGATATTCTATAATGACATTGAAAGTAGCATAAAGATATAGACATTTCATGCTTCTGCAAGTAATAGATGACTTTATACAAAAAAGTTACATATGATGTAAAATTTTTTATTTCAACTGCACAACTCAACACATACATTGTAAAAAGGATGCAGTAGTGTCAAACTCAGGTTTACATATTAAGATTTCTGTTTATTTTCATCATTATTCATTACAACCTGCAATTGCGTATACAACCATTCAATGAATCTGCAAATCCATGAGAAAACTTATTGAATGGATACCTGTAAGCAATGTGGTGCTATCATTGAGATGCATCCACCCTATATTATTGGTACACACCGAAAAAACCTCGATAACTGATTTAGATGCTAATGCTAGTTGAATGGAGTAGATGCCGAAGAGAAATTAGACTATATACCCACCATAAGAGCATAGGAATGAGCTATTCAAAATACATTGAAAGTAATAGCAATAAGGATTAAACTGAATATACTTAATAATTAATATAGTTAGAAAGTACTTTAATTCTGCAAAGCCAAGGCTGGTGACATTGAAAGTATTGTTCTATTGGTAGAGGGCTTAAGTAACATACAAAGAGAGGCCTTTCAAGTAGTAAAATCATACTTGTCGTAAGTCGTACAAGTAGGCTTGCTTGCATTCACTCTTTTTCAACTGAAATTTTGTCAATTAACTAAAAATTTCGCTTACAGTTGTTTGAGTAAGACCTTACTAGCAATTACTCAATGGAACTGCAGTATAGGCAAGGCATGCAGATAAGCGATGCAAATGCTTTTAAAATGAGAGCAATAGGAATGAAGTTGAACTTTGCAATGAGTGTCCGTCAGAACTTTTTTGCTTCTTGCAGAAGCAGCTTATTCTGCCTACTCCTACTATCTTAAGAAGAAAGTCGTGACTGGCTTGAAGTACCTCAAGGATTACAGCTGCCTGCGGGAGGGCGGGTTGCCACCGTGGTGTACTCATCTTTGTCGTACCCTATTTACACTGTACAATGGGCTTTCTAAAGCAACACGTATAAGGCTTTTAGAATCATCATCATCATCATCATCATCATCATCATCATCATCATCATCATCATCATCATCATCATCATCATCATCATCATCATCATCATCATCATCATCATCATCATCATCATCAGCATCATCATTGTCATCT
>WIPJ01000274.1:100622-112668 GCA_018155075.1 Cassiopea andromeda
TATCCAGTGATGTATCTTCTGCAGGGGCATGGGGGGGATGTCACACTACCCCCAATAGCTTTGAATTTGCAAGATGGTTGGTCAAAATTCGACCATGCTGCAAAAGAATTGGCCACAGTGCTTCCATGATCCTTTGCTTTGTAGCATAAGTTGATCAAATGGTCTAAGGGCTCCCCAAGAAGAAAGTATCGCCGCACATATCAGATAATATCATATCACATCATAGTCATGTCATATCATATTATAATCATATCACATCATATCATATCATACAGGGACATTGGAAAAACAATAGAACAGGGGGTGGGAGCTGAGGTTGATATATAAATGTATTCATTTTTGGTACAAGTATGCAATATTCATCTATCTATTGATCACTAAATCCATCCATCTACAATCTATCTATCCATCCATTCCTCAATCCACCAAAATCCATCCATCCATCCATCTATCTATCTATTTATCTATCAACCCCTCATTCTTGCCTCCCTTTTCATCTCTTAAAATGTGTTCCTTCTTTGTTTTATCTCTTTATACTACCTCTTTTATCCCCTTGTTTGCCCCCTTCACTCCCAGTTGTTTACAGCTTATTGCATATTACCATGACCTTTTCATTTCTTACCTTCGATACACCATTTTACAGCTGTTCACAGGCAATTACAAATTCCATAACTTGATTGTGATGAATTTGCTTCCTGTCCCTGTTACAACTCAGTATCTCCGAATCTATCCAGTAATTGTTGGTTATCAGTCCGTTGACAAATGCTTGAGAGCTGAAGTTTACGGTTACCATCCAGGTATGTGTTCACTTACCGTTATATTTTCCAGATCTTTATGTTTAGATTTAATGTTCGGTATAACTGGCTAGTAATATTATCAGCTAATTTATTACAATTTAGAATGATAGACCTTGACATAGTCAATGTAACTTATATGTCAATGTTAATATATGGATGTGTTAATGGCAATACACAAATAAAAACTAGCTATTCTTTCTGATTTGTCTAAAGCAGGGGTATCCAAGCTATGGCCCGTGGGCCAAAAGTGGCCCTCCATCCAGTTGTATATCATATCTTTGTAAATATTGTCAATTTTACAAACGTTGAACAAATTTCTGATAATGATAAGTCCAAAGCACACGATCACTACTAACATTGAGGGCAATGCTGTTGACATCATGTACGTAGGCAGGCTAGAATTCCACAATATGTGGCCTGGCCTTTTGCTCATTGTTCTGTATTTGACCCTTACTGCAAAACTCTGGAAACCTCTGATCTACAATGTTGCTCGTCGTGGTCATTATTCCCAAATTTATATTACAGCTACGCTTTCCAAGTAATGTCTAAATATTCAACCAAGGCATCCAATTCCTTATGACATTATCCGGATAGTGCAGCTTGTTTATGAAGTTGGGTAGGAAAGCTACGAGAAAAAACAATGTTAGGAGTAAAAACCAGCAAGAATTCCCAAAAATACTATAAACTGCTGTTATATAGCTGGAAATTGAAACCCTGAAGTTGATGGACGTCAACCTACTTGGACTTTATATTTATAATGAAGTTGCTGCTGTATGAAAATAGTGGTCACCCTTTTCTTATGCAAACAATTTTGATTTTGATAGAAAGATCCTTGGTTGAAGGAGTGTTGTTTGCTAGGTAGACAGGCCACGTTTAATAATTTGCTGTTATTGTGTACTTTGTTTTTGTCCATATTCATTCTGGCCGGTATGAGGGTAGTGAGTTGTTAGATGAACGAATGTGAATGTGTTGTGAAGAAAAGTTGCCACCAAGTTCACTTGATTCTTTTATTGGAGCATTCCTAATGAAAAAAACGTAGTATACTTAGAAGTTTCACAATAGTCGATAGAATTAGTCTTCTATAGACGTAGACAAGTTCATTTAAAATCTCAAAAGAGAATATGTTGTGAGATTAGAGGACATCATTGAAGGCCAGCATTTGGTTTTCAGCCTCTGACAAACTTATTTAAGTTGTTGCACGTTTGAAAAGCTGTTAATCAGAGCTAAGGGCATGTCCTGTAGTATAGTGCATTCTCGATTATCTGTACAGTTAGAGTGAACTTACATAATAGCAAGTCTGGTAAGCTGAAGATTTGGATGATCAACAATGTCAATATCTCTAGGGAATTTGCAATCATGGATTCCTGTTCTATATTGTCTTAAGTAGTAGAACAATAGTCATAGTTAAAAATCTTTCAGGTGCTCTCTCACTTTTCAGCCGTCATCTCAAGAAAGATTCATCAATCTAGTCGCATTGATGCTAGACGGTTCCTATTGAAAACTGATCCAGCAGATATCAAACGCTTCCATGACATTTTCATGGATAACGGAGCATACTGAAGCAGTAACTTGGCAAAAGTTATCTTTGCAGTAATGGAGTTCATTAGTTACGATGCCATGAAAGAATATTAGTAGAATTTTTGTATTTTGACCGCATGGAAAGAGAGTGCACCATAAAATAGGCATGTTTTGACAATTTTAGACGAATATTGTCAAAATGGGATGAAATAGATAACGATAGAAAATTTGCCATACAAACCACTGCAGTTTTTCCTTTTTTGAAATGCTTGGAACCAACCTTAAAATACAGTGATTTGATAGGAACTGTGTCAGCATCTAATTGCCTATATCTCGGTCATAATTTTCCAAACCGAGCTGAAATTTGCCAATAGTAGCTATTTTTAAGTGCCTTTTCAGAATTTAAAGCTAAAATTAGAATATTCTAACATTTTTTCTTCGTGACGTCACACCAATGAACTCTGTTGTTCGTATAATCGAGGTTCGTGTAATCGAGGCGTGTATGGTGGAGGAAAACTGTACCTTTATAGACTTATAATTATCTTAGGTTGCGTAGACACTACTTTATTTTCAAACTAATCCACTTTTTGTAGATCTCCACCATCCGAGTCAGTGCAAGAATGGCGAGAAAGATGTCCTTTTTTGTGCTTTGTTCTGCTCATGCAACCAGTGGCAGAATTTGTTTTTAAAGCTTTTACATAGCTGCAGCTTTGTGACCTCGTCATCAAGGATTTATCATTTTCAAAGACTTCCGTTTTAATGATAAAGATCAATTTAAACGTTCAAAATGATGAGGATCATTTTCAGATTCTCTGGAGTACTGAATAATTGGGGGATGTTAATTACTTAAGGGTATGTTAATATAATTAGGGGTGGAATAAATGGGTGGAACTAAACAGATAAAAGGTATGCATAAATCGGTAGCTGCTTTCATGACGTCTTTCATGTGCTGATAATTCTGAACAAGAGAACAATGAACGATATTGATTTGACTGAATAAACTTGAAAGGAAACATGATATCACGTATGAAATCCATGAAAGTAATATTTTGGCGGTTAACATAAGTGTTGTGATGGTTGCAAAAAGTTTCGACAACTGACACCCAGAGCGGAAGATGATTTTTCGGTGCTCTGCAGCACCACTACAGGCACAAGGGAACCTTTTACAGAGAAAGATCTTTTTAGTTTGCAAGATATATTGCTTTAAATAGCTTTGAATAATTGGCTGTACATTCCCAAAAAAAGTAATGATAATGTAGAAAGATAAAATAAATCGCAGTCTAAGTTTTAATGGATTTTTAGTGGGTATTCCAATTGGCAATGAATTAGTAATTGGTAATTCAAGTAGCAATGAAGCGAGATGCGCAGAAATGTTAGTATAATGTAGAGTTTTTTAAAAAAATCAAGAAGAATTTTGATACAGCTCAGCAGTTATCAGTCTGAAATCAGAATTCTGACAGTTTAACGATGTTTAGCCAAAGGTCGCGGATCACCGTATCCAAATGAGATAACATTATTCCAGTCAAAAAGTAAATGCAACATGCAAACAAAACGTGTACTTGGAATTGAAATTTAAGCACAGTATCATACAGCTCTCAGTTAGAGATCGGTTTGTGTTCGGTCTTAAATTTTCAACTTCCTAGCCATATAGTACTAGACATTATCTCATCATTCAGAAAATCTAACATTGCAATCAGGTGTACCGGAAGCAAAATAAGGCAAGGGAGGCAGCCTTCTCCATTAATGCACCATGCTACATCCTTCTAATGACCATGCCCTTCGGTGTTCGAGACTATTTGACCGCAAGAGAGTGGCTATTTTGAGCATATAACGCTTTACTCCATATATGAAATGCTATGGAAACACGTCATCTATTTGCTTGCGGACTAAATCCGAAAACTAATTTAATTTTGGCTTGCCCTCTGTACTTTCAAAATCAATATGCTCCCTCTGCACTTGGTTTCTAAATATCCACTGTGAAGAGCATTTTAAATCTCAATTTGTTTTGTGGAGCGCAAGCTTTGTTATTTAGTTAGAAAATATTTATAACAGTATCGAGGATCAGAATTGCTGAAATTTAGGAATAACTTAGGAATAATGGAAGGCTCAAGCTTCATCAAAACTTGAAATTTTTGTGTATTTCAGTTATAGCACTGCTTTTAGGCAAACTTTTGCACTATCTATGCCAAATTCAGGGGAAGTTCTAACTGGAAAAATCCCAGGGAGCCATGGCCCCTGGACGGAAGGTAGAAGAAAAGGGATCTTTGGGCGATGCCCTAAGAAAATATTTTTAATCACGTCCTTTTTGAGTACAGAGATTGGCTCTTTATACACAAGAAGGTGTTTAAATGACAGAGCAAAAATGAAGGTGAGCCGGCAAAATAACAGAGAAATAAGAGTACAGGACGATAAGATAACGGAAACCACAAACGCAAGATCTCCATTAGCATTTAGATATTTACTCTGAGTTGTTGCTTACATGCAAAGCCAAAAGACACAAAGAAAGCTAGAGAGACGTTTTGTATAAGTTAAAGTACAATAGCAGTCTAGAACAGTAGTTCCCAAACTTTTCAGAACATTTATTATAGTGGTCCCCCACTACATATTTTTTCTACTCGCGGTCGTATGGAGTAGGATGGCTTCAAAATAACCATGCCTCAGAGATGGTTTTTCTATGCCACATCTCTGATTTCTTATGAAATTAAGCGAAGTTCGTCCATTTTTTCCAGAACTATCATTCTCATTTTTTTGAAGCCGAGTTTTGCAGATATGTCTTTGTGAGTGTTAAAGATTTTGGCGTAAAGAAGAAGTGGGAGGTCTGATGGATAAGCCCCCAGAAAATTTTTCTAAATCACGCCCTTTACTTTGGCTTAGAATGCATCTCCCAATATTAAAGGCTTGCTATGGGCGAGAAGGGATTTTAAAGTACGTGGCAGCTTTTTGCAAGATATAGTACGAGAAGAAAGTGCCTTGGCCATAAATCCTTGAATTTGCCTGACTGACTCCAAATTGATTTTCTTTCATACGCTGTTTTTTCCACATATCAGTATGCATTATGTCATCGGCAATCTTAGGTCATCTCCCATTAGATGCAGCAAATCCCATTTATTCAGTAGTACTAAATATACTTTCACAGAGAAATACCAACAGAGTTCGAAGCATAGGTCTCCCATGTTTTGGAGGTTTATAGATTAGCACTAAAAAGGACCTAAAAGTCTATGTACGTGACTCTAAAACTTGCAAGCTACAGAAGCTTCTCGTTGACCCCAGCTTGGGAACCACTAGTCTAGAATTATCATATATACTCCCTATATATCTTCCTCATTCACGAGTATTTGCAATAAACAATATATTCGAAATTCAAAATTTTACACCTTTATAGAAAAGTGGGGGCAACGAAGGAGCCAGAAAAATTTCTGGGGGACCACGGCCCCTGGCTCCCCCTTAGAACCGCAACTGGCAACATTTATTGCTCTATTCTTCAATTATTTTGCTACATAATGAAGTAAGGCAACAAAAAGACCTTAATATATCCCTTTGATTTTCAGGGAAAGAGGCTTAGCACAAAACTAGGTATTCTTATAAGGATAGTGTGTAGTGGGTAAAATGAACAGTTGCATCAAAATGTATATTAACTTGTTTGTGAAACATTGAAGATGGGGAAATATTGCTTTGGTTACTATTTTGTACTGTTTCGTACTTATACTATCACACATGCCTTGTACGGTATCGTACAGGTAATCTGTATATACGTGGAGATCGTGACAAACTTTGAAGCATTGCTACTACACTTCTATATTCTTCACTTGAGAATAAACTTCTTTTTAGCTTGCAGTGATGATGTGACAAATATTGCAACAATAAATGCATCGTCATCAATTTCATCAGAGACAGGACAGAACGCATTTATTTATAGCCGGATTACTTGGTGTGCATCCCCATCTGATGCAACAAGGTATCTCGATGTTGATTTAAAGGTACCAAGGATGGTGACTGGTATTGGCATACAAGGAGACTCAAACAATGATCAATGGGTGAAGACATTCAAGTTTAGTCATGGTCTCAATGATAGTAGCTTGCAGGACACAGGAAAAGTTAGTGTTGTTTGTATTCAGCTATAGAAAAGAACTAACTGAGTTCTTGCTATTCCTTCAACTCCTAAAAATCTCCTTAAGCCTTGGTCAAACCAGACCAATATTTTTGCCCAACAAATGCCAACAATGTTAGGTATCAGGGCATTTTTTAAGGATTTTACACTGGTGGAGCATTTGAGAGGAGGGAACTATAGACAAATGCAGAATCTGCAGATGAACAGGCTTTCAAAGTTACTCTTAATGTATTGGTATAGCCGGCAGAGCGAAGATGTCATATAAGTATACAAATATTTCAAATAAGACAAAGACAAAAATGTTTCCGAATCAAAAGGGCACTTAAGTGGTGGGGCAAATATGTTCCACTGGTGGGGCAATGAAAGTGGATGGTGGGGAATTTCCCCTCTACTTTGCATGTTAAATAATGTCCTCTTAGATGTGGTGGATTATTGGGTGACATTGAATGTTGTTGGTGCTGTTGGACAAAGCTTGACTTCGATCAAATTGTTGGATGCTGTTGGATGTTGTTGGATGGTGTTGGAATTGTTCTGGCCCCTCTATCCAACATAATAGCTATTGCTAAAGTGCAATTGCTTGGGTCAAGGGAAGCTACGGATGCGATTTGCAAAATGTGGAAAGCAAGCATCAAATGTAAACCACTAAAATCTTATCAAGTAGCCGCCTTGCATTTCTTCTCTGTCTATTTTCTGGTCGTGGCATGCCTAACTTTTATTTTCTTCCCTGTCACTCGAAATCTCAATTATTTCATTTTCATTTCATTTAATAATAATGTTGAGATGTAGCCCTTCAGCCTTGACTGATTTTTAAAGGGTTTCTCACTTCCAACTCATTAAGTTAAAAAAGATAATATTCGACCTAAACAAGCCGAACTCGTTGCTTAATTGCAATCGCCATGGAAATTTTCAGTTTGAGTGAAAGGACTCTGGTTGTTTTTGTCGTTGAGATATGTACAAATTTTGGTTCCTAACGTAGTTTTAGTTTGGCCACCTCTACATTCAACAGTATCCAACAATGCTCAACAAAAATCCAGCAATGTTGGGATTTGGTGAGAGGAATGTTGCACTGGTTTGGCCAAGGCTTCTGAGTTAATCAAAACTTTTAAGGGAGCTTGGACACTCCTTTAATTTGTGCCTCTAAGAAGAAACTTTTTAAAATTCTTTGTCTCTAATCAGCATAATTGAGACTCTAATTTCTTTAGCAATATGATAGCGTAAATGTACGTTTTTAAATGAAAAAGTTTATAAGAAAATGAGGCTCAAATGGTCAAAATGTTAAGGAAATCGTAAGAAAATCACTAGGCTCAATTTCCAAAACTAAGTTGTTTATTGGCCAAAATTTGATATTTCATCATTATTGCATTCAAAGTGTTAAAGATGGAATTCATTTTCAAGTATACAATATTATTAACAAATGCTTAGCCAATTCTAGCCAGTTTATTTCAGAAAAAGTTAAGAAAAATTTAAGAAAATCTCAGGATCAATTTTGGGAAAAAATAAGAAAATTGAGGCTCAGGCAAAATTATGGTTTTCTTATAACAAAACTTGTACTGTAGATACTGATAGTATTCTTAGGAGAAATGATTTTGAGTAGTAGATTTATTTAAGAGAATGATATGAGTTTTGTCAATGATACACACAAAAATAACGCCTTATGATTCATGTTTTGGTGCTTAGAAACTCCTTTAAAAGTCTGTAAATATTACCCACTGAGCAAAGCATGAACCCTTGCTAAATAGTTTTTGGAAAATGAGAAAATACTGAGATCCCAACATGCTGTCAGAATGTTTTGAGCTTGTTTGTAGCCAATCACTGAGTAAAGAATAATGTAGCTGTCTTTCAAATTTTCATTCCTATTTTGCATTATAAGATTGTTATCATCTTCATCCGCTTTTGACTTTCTATTGCCAAGAAAAATAATTAAAACAGAGTTTTCATTTACTGCCTTATGTTGGCGTTGTGAAAGTGTTTGTATTTTATATCACGCCAGATATACAAAGCTAACAGTGATAGGAACTCAGTTGTTCGAAATTGGTTTCTTCCACCCATCTTTGCAAGACATATGCGAATTAGAGTTGAGACATTTCACACTGCAGCCTGCATGAGGATTCAGATACTTGGCTGTTCTAAAAGTAAGTATCAAAGTTATTCATTAATTAACCCAATGTGGAACAGCACCTGTTGCTGACATGAGTCTTTTATTTTCATTCATACATTAACCATTGCTCAATTCCGTCTAGGTCTCAGGTACATCATTGCATAAGGATACAGATACTTATCATAAACACATATAATGAAAATGACGAAAAATTGGCAGACAGTAGTTACGATCTGATCTATTCACATCAGGTGTATAAACTGGAACGTCAAAGTTAGTACACAACAAATACGAAGATCAGAAATTTTTCTCAGATGAAAATATACTGTAATGGTATTTTCGTAGTTGTATTAGCTCCCTAGAACAGAAAAGGTAGGCTTCTTTTAAGGATTTGCTGGAAAATAAATTGGGTTTATCGCCAAAATGCCTCGCAAGGGAAGTGCACATTAGCCTTGAAGAAGCACTATCGTTTTTAGAGGCAACCTAAACTATACGCTAGAAATCCTCAAAATACTTATTCACAATTGATACCATGATATTCCTTGATAATGAACCTATTTAGATCCACCTGCGATTCCCTTGATTTGTAAGCGAGAGTGAAAGAAAGTGCTTCAACTACCAAAAAGAGAGGACAATCAACAGAACAACGAGTGAAGGAAGTGAGAGCTTTGGAATTGAATTATGCGCCAACAAACTTTTGCCACACATTTTGAATATTATATCAAAATTTTGATACAAGAATAAAGTAAGCGTTGTCATTTTTTAATTCAATGCCGTAAAGCTCGGAGAGAAGTGAGAATATTGCTTTTGAAAGCTGCGACAGGGGGTGTGGGATATTGTACCCTCCAACTTTGGGCTTTATGAAAACTAAGGTAAAGTTGGGTCATTAGATCCTCAAAATCAGATAAAGCTTGGTTCCATATGATCACTGAGGATCACTGAGAGTTGCATATAATCGCTGAAGTTTTGTTGCGATCTTCAAAGATCATAAGGAAACAGCACTTAAATTATCCAGCAATCCTCTGCGATCATGATAGATCCGATCGCTGAGGACTGCTCGAACAGATGTGAGTTCTATAGCCTGGTTTCCATATGATCGTTGAGGATCGCTGAGAATTGTTGATGATCGCTGAGGATTGCTGAAGTGCCGGATCATTGAGTATCTTTTGTGATTGTTGTGAGTTGCATAGGATTGCTAGGTATCTATCTTCATCTATTTTACAATCGTTAATAGTTTATCTTCTCTTGCCGCTTCAACTGTACCATGGGATGCTTGGATTCCTGTAGATCGTTCATGATCGCTGGTGTGTTTCCATTAATTTTCATGATCGTTCACTATCTTGAAGCTTGGTTTCTATATAATCGCTAGAATCGTTTTGATCACTGTCAAATACTCTAGCAACTGGTGATGTCATGGCTGAAGCTTTTGTTGTCACCTAATTGCCAGTGGATCACTGGAATAGGGCCAATTCCAATCCCAGCGACCATAAATTTCGCCGTCCCTGAGATCGTTTGTACATGTTTCAATTAACTCGCTGAGATCCCTGAAATCGCTGAAGTCGTTCACAACGATCCAACGATCGTAGCGATTATAAGGAAATTAAGCTTTATGGATCGTTCACAATCGCTGGAATAGAACTCACATCTATTCCAGCGATCCTCAGTTATCAAATCATTCACGGTCGATGATGGTCGCCTGACAATTTAACTGTTGTTTCTATTTGATAGTTGAAGATTGCTACAAAGCTTCAGCAATTATCAACGATTCTCATCGATTATTAGCGATTATCAGTGACTCCCAAACTAGCGTTTTTCAGTTTTCTGAGAACCTTTATTTAAATATTTTTCCTACTAACCCAACCATGGTGGCCCTATAGTGCTCAATAGGTATGATAGAAGGTCTAATGCATTCAAAGTTTTTGATAGCCATGCTTGCTCTACCGCATGTAAATAGCCAAAGCACATTGTTTTACGTCCTTGGACTACATAGCGATTGTTGACAAAGAAAGTTTACTAACGAAGCAAATTCAGTTAATTTCAATCCTACAGCCATCCAACCAAAGAGTTTTCACGACGTCACTTGCACAAATCTAAGTGTACTTTGACCACGCATAGCAAGGGAGAAAATTTTTAAGCAACTGGTACGTATGTTTTGCTAGTTAGTATATAGAGGAGGTAGGGATGCATTCTTCTGATAAATGGATGGGAGTCCAATAAATTGGGGGGTGGGTAAAGTGCCCTGCAGAAAGTAACCAGGGATCAACTATAAAGTACTAGACTTAGGGTTGAGACAGCATACATTTTTAATGCATTGTCAACGCTTCTAGCAACTATTGCTCTCTCTTCTCAGGTACTCATCTAGCTAGTATCGCCTGTGCTAGGTCTGGGTCAGAATCTGTCCTCTTGGCCCAATATTAACAAGTTGGGGCTGCTATAAGAAGCTATGCGTCTTTTGTAAACATAGGTAGGCAGAGTGGGTAGCGTCAATTCCTGACTGGAGAGCACCACGCAGTCTAGAATGATATGATATGATATGATATGATATGATATGATAATGTATTATTTATACACGATTCTACCCTTCAGCTTTTTTATTTTACATCATAGTACAAAAAAAAATTCCAAGTCGGTAATATTTACAATAGTCTAAATACATAGAAGTAAAAAGGGTAGTAACTAAAATTATATCCTAGGACGCTGTTCTTCCAGGGGGTCGTGTTTTTAAATGGCCAAGCATATTTTTAATCAGCTCTTTAGGAACTCCTTTAATCTCTTTTTAAAGTGACTAATAGTTGGGAGCTCCCTAATATCCTTTGGAATTGTATTCCAAATTTTTACAGTGGAGTATTGATAGCTCTTTTTCGCATGTTCAGTGTTAAGCCTGGGAATTTGTAGATCTTTACAATGCCTTGTTGCATATCCAAGATCTAGAATCTAGAAATATCACACCAGTGATATATGGTGTACAGAACAGTGCTCATTTTAAGATAACATACCAAGACCGCATTATGCTACAGGGTCATTCCATATAAAAGTGGGACAAAAATAGTGATTTTTACATCCCGAACCTTTCAGATTCTCTTGAAATTACACCACTGATATAAGTTTCCCTTTCAGCAGCCACATTGGATTCCCAAAAAGTACTAAATCTCATTTTGCACTTGATTGGCATTAGATAAAAGCGTGAAATTTGGCATCTTTTTACTTGACAGAGTTCTAAATTCAACTTTGGAATCAAAAGTAGTGTTCCTTTTTTCTAATTATGTTCATTATTTCCATAACTGTTGCGTAGCAATTTACTTAGTTTAGTTGATAAAATAATAGTTCATCTATTGTGGCCTAATTTAGAACATAACCAAACGTTGAAGAAATATTTTTAACATATCTATAAATGTAAAGATAAAGTTTAGGTTTGGTCCTCTCAAGATTTGTATAGTTATCGACATTTGAATATAAACTTTTTCACTGGTATTGCAAGTTGCCGTAAGTTTCAGCACTTAGCGAGACATTCTCTCTGTTAACTTA
>WIPJ01000274.1:131299-147257 GCA_018155075.1 Cassiopea andromeda
GATGCAAAGCTATGCAAATTCTCTGATGGTGTGGTCCAACAAAGTAAACGTTTCACACAATACTTAATTCAAAAGGTGTTTTGATTTCAATTAAATTTCATAAGACATCATTCAACAAATTTCATGTGACCGAACAAGTGAGGCTCAAATGGCCAAAATCTTAAGAAAATCTTAAGCAAATCAAATGTTCAACATGCTCTATTTTCAGGTAGATAACCACTTTATTTACGTGAGGATGGTAGTTTTAGCTGCTAAAGGCAAACCTTGAAATGCAGTATTTACCATGGTTTGTGATAAAGTTTCTAACTGACCTCCAATCGTGCTTTAGTCTTTGTACCTTCAAATTGATATGCTTATGGCTTTAATAAGAAAGCAGCTTTTGATGAAGGGAAGTGCATCTTCTTGAATAATAAAAGACTTTTTATTACTTATTCAGTTCTGCCATACATTGGATGCTATATTGATACTGCTGACAGAGCCCTGCCAGTACCAAAAGGCCTGGATAACTCGCGTGGCAACTTTACGGTACAGTGTATTAATAAATGCCGAAGCTCAGGTTTTCCATACGCAGGCTTGCAGCATCATGACGAATGTAATTGTGGGACAACGTATGATAAATTTGGGAAGGTCGGTGATTCTGAATGCAATCTTGAATGTAGCGATTCATCTGGTTGGATGTGTGGAGCAGCATGGAGGAACTCTGTGTACAAGACATGTAAGTTGCAATGCTTTTAGTTACATATCACTAAATACTATTTTTGTATTATTGTGCGAGCAGACTTCAAGCGATCGCATACAAATGTTATAAAAACATGCCAAGAACTGAGAGTTTGTGACATGAAAAAATGGAAATTAGATCTTACTTTTTCATTTCCTCTTTTCGAGATTTAGTTGCCCAAATGCTCGTTCGAGACCTTCAATCGTAATTTATCTATGCTCTGCTATATAAACATATATATATATATATATATATATATATATATATATATATATATATATATATATATATATATTTTAAGTTCGAGATTATTCGACGAAAAATAACTACACTTTTCAATTTACGAAATATGTTTCGGATACCTTATCCATCATCAGTTGCTTACAGAATGCACTGAGAATCATTAGAACACATATATGTATACACATTCGATAAAAGAACAACAAACCGATATAAAGAGGAAAGAAGGTTTTAGAAACTTAAGGAAGTATCAAAGTGTTTCACCTATTTATTCAATATAGGCTTTTCCAGTAAAATATGAAGAGCCTCCTTAAATTTAGGTTGGTTGTAGGTGCTTGCTGTGTCTAGAACTGTAAAACAATCATCACTACAAGACTTCGTACATTTATCAGAACTTTTTAGATGTTTAAAAATGTGGGATCTCTTATCGGAATATAAATGCTCACGCAAACGAGAGGAGAAATGCCGCCTTGCCTCTCCTACATAGAAGGAACTAATTCCGTAGAATTAAATTTATAAATCACACTCGAGCGGAGTGATTGGGGTACAAAGTCTTTCATATTCATTAAGTTCTTAATTTTAAAGGAAGAAAGTACCACTTTGATTTCAAGATTTTTACAATAGCCTTTAGCTAAAGTATACAGTTTACGTTGGGTGAAATTAGACAAAGTGAGGTACGGCAGCTTAAAATAGAGGGTGTAAAGACCATCGGGTGGTTTAGAATCTACAGAAAAAGCAGTGGACTTGTTAACCTTATCAAGATAACTATTTAATACTTTGTTAATTAAGCCTTCAGGAAATTGATTTTGCTTAAATATGTAGGAGAGTTTTTTCACTTCCTCATTAAAACCAAGAAGAGTATTATTAATCTTGTATGCCCTATCCAATAGCGTTCTGATAAGGTCAAGTTCATAAGAAATGGAAATGAAGCTGAAAAAAGTAGTAAGGAGGCCATTAAGAATCTTTTGCGATGAACTGAAGTTATGAGATTAGTACGACCATTATTATTGATGAAAACTTCAAGGAAAACCAGAATATTATTAGCTTCTTTTTCCATAGTAAAGTAAATGCTATCATGTTGTGAATTGAGACATTCAAAGAACAGCAAAACTTCATGTTCATTGTTAAAAAGACAAAAACTAGGTATCCGAAACACATTTCGTAAATTGAAAAGTGTAGTTATATTTCGTCGAATAATCTCGAACTTCACTGTATAGAGGAAAAAACCTTATATTGAGTTTATATATGAATATACATATGAATATATATATATATATATATATATATATATATATATATATATATATATATATACACAAACATATGTATGTGTGCGTATGTGTATGTTTGTATATATATGTTTTGTTGATTCTTTCCTCTGTTATTTTAGAAGCCACGATTTGCATCTGCAGAATACAGGAATGTAGTGGAAGTAGAAGTGACTTTGTTGAATAAAAACAGAAGCGATTCTATGTTTGGATGGATTCTTTGATTAACTTATCGGAAGTGATATGAGAATAATAATTGAGCCTCTTATGCTAGGAAATCACAAGGAGAGCTGTGTAGAAGAAGTGTATTCTGAAGACTTAACAATAGTGTGAACATTTCTCCTTCAATTCATGGCATATCGTAAATCCTTAAATAAATCCCCACCTCCGAGAAAGCGCCCCTCGAACAAGCCCTTAACTAAATAAAATCATTTTTGTAAATAAGTTCCCCCCACTCGAATAAGCCTCCATGGGCCTTATATGAGTAAAGCATAATTGCATAATAATATCATTCTTCAAGAAAACCCCACGGCACAATACCTATAAAGTAGTACTTCCCTTGGCCAGAGACAGAAAAAGCCAAAAAAATGCGAATTTTGTGATGACGATGAAGAAATCGTTATTGACTAATACATTCTATTTGCAAAACAGCATTGTTAAATAAGCCTCCTCGAATAAGCCTTCCCTTCGAATAAGGAGTCACTCATTCATGACGTCTAAAAAGTGTTCGAAATCTTTGACCCCTCTCTCTTCTTATCAGACATAGCCTTAAATCTTTAGACGCCCCTCTCCTACGACGCCTAAATTTTGTTAGCCTTCCCCCTACACAAAAGTGAAAGCGACCAACTAAGACACTGATAAGTCATAAAGAATGTAATTCAGCAGCTGCATACACAATTTTTTACAAGAAAAAATTGAGCCTAAAATTTTCTTAAATCTTTCTTAACTTCTACCAAAATAAACCAGCTAAAATTGGTAGTACTTCCTTTATTACTCTTGTATACTAGAATTTGATTTTCATTTTGATTGTAATAATGACTTTGTATCGATTTTTGGCCATCAAAACACTACATTTTGGAAATTAGGCGATAAATGTTGTGAATTTTATCGGAAAATCTTTGAACTTCGCCCCCCTAATCTCCAGGTGCCACGATGCCTCTGCTGCTGTTTTTGCACTGCGAAATGACAAATTTTCAAGGTTGGGGGTGTGACTCATCCCCATATTCTCCTTATGTTTCGTTTCAGGCTATGAAGTGCATCATACGCCTTTACAATCTACCAATATATTAATCTTATGCTAGTAAGCATTCTGCTACTTTGCCATTCACTTACGGGGCATATAAAAGATCACTTGTCCTGTAGAGTTTTCTCACTTCACTAACTTTGGCTGCATTTGACCTCCCAGGACATCTCACCTGGCACCACCTATGATTGAATGAAGCATTGAAAAAAACGGCATTAAGCTCTTAATTTATGTGCAATAATCATCCACAATACCCAATATATATTTTGCATAAGGATTTACCATCACAAAATGTAGAAGCCCTCAGCTACTAACGTCCTTATTTGCAATTCTTATGCATCGATGTTGTGCATTTCTTGCATTTTGTTATTGAGCGCATGAGGTCAAACATATGCACATTCTCCTATTGTAAGAGTTTACTTATAGAGTATATTTTTATGCTCATATAATAAAGTCTACAGCGGTTGTAATGCACTTAAAGGGGTATTGATAGTCATGATCTCAATGTAATTATTTCCAAGTTGTCTACCATAATCATCCTCATAATCAACTGTATGTTTTGACTAATGAATAAACCTCTATCTGAGTCAGAGCTCCTAATTTAATGATAGCTCTGTTTTTAGTTATTATGTATCGATTTCATGTATGGTATGTATTTTTCATTTAGCACATTAGGCCTGCCAAGTACAGATTGCTTTATTGTAAGATTTGTATTTGTATCAGTATGATAATACCTTCTTAAGTTGGAGTTTGAACACATTCATTATTATGAAATTTTCGCACATTAATCAAAGTGAATTCATTCATGGATCTGCATACATTGTTTTGATGACCACAAACCCCATAAATCTTCCAGGATCTTCCTCAGGATCACAGTAACCTTTAACTCTACAATACTTTACTGTTCTTTAATTTTCACTTTCGATCCAGAACTTTCATAAAAACTCCCTGGGCCCATATTTTATTGGGGCTTCTTAATTTAAACCAAAGTAAATTTTGTCACATGCACATAGAAATCGAAAGCCATTGTCTGCCGTCGATCTGAGTCAATATGTCAATAGTTATGATCTTTTCAGCAGAGCCTAATTCTCATATCGCCTTCAGTACATTATTAAAAAATGCAGCCTAAAGCTTTTGGAAATAATATTTTGAAAAAGCATAATCATATGGACCCACTGCAATTATAGAAAAACAAAGATGTCAGTGCTGAATTTTTGGGCAGATAATGTGCCTTTTTGAGGCATTTTCCCCCAGTAATCAGCAAGTTTAAAGATGCTCTACTCCTCTGCCAGTATTTGTGATGACTACATACAGTTTTTATAAAGGTAGAGTTTATCAAGGCTCAGAATCGCTGAAATTTAAGAATGATTTAAGAATAGCCCAGGGTTCAAGCTTTACCAAGACTAAAAACTTTGTGTATTTGATTTATAGTACTGGTTGTAGGTTAATTTTTGCTCTGGGCAATCGATTGAATATTTTTTAAATGATTTTTATTCTGCACTATTTTTATTTTTCTCTATGATGAAGTAAAAAATCAACCGAGATTTGAATATAGTCCTTCAATTTAATTTTTGGTGTAGGTACGCCTTCGTTATTTTAGAATAATATAGGAATGATCTTAGGCTCAAAACCAGAAACATTTGAGAAACTCAACAAAATGTTAGATATTTTTATAAAAAAGGAGTGTGTATGTCCCTTCGTCTTTTAATAATAATCAGTGTATAATCAGCCTATCCCAAAACCCATGATCACAGAGGAAACAATCTGAACACTCACAATAAGCCCTTCAATCTTAAAGTGATGGGGGTACAAGACATCAGAGAAGCAATGACTTACATTAAAAGATTAAAGAGTTTTGGAAGTGATAAAATATTTAGTTATCTTTTTAAAGTTTGCGATTCCTTTTGTTGAGGGATCACTAGCTTTCCTTTATTAACACTTCTCTTGAACTATCCAGAATCTTCCGCTATCCTGAATCTTAGAAAAATGCTCGCACTACACAGACGACTTATGAGGAAAGAGATAAAGCTGAAAAAAAATCAAATTACCGTCCAATCTCAATTCTCCCTGCAATTTTAAAAATTATTTGAGAAGATTGTGGTTAACCAATTATACCAGTATCTAATCGAATAAGGATTTCGGAAGCACCATTCTACATTGGCATGTCTGCTTACAGTTACATTATAGACCGGTATAATGGACTAAACAATTTTCAAGCCCCTACTCATTGATCATAAAAAGCATTTGACACTGTTGATCGTGGTCTCTGCAAAAATTAGAGCATTATGGCATTTAGAGGGCGCTATATTGGCTCCAGTCTTATCTTTGTAACAAAAAGCAGTATTATAGAGTTGGGATGGTGGGGGGCTGATTCTTCAACTGGAAAAAGTGAATTTGCTGTACCTCAGGGGGCATATCTTGGATCACCTCTCTTCTTGATCTACATTAATGATCTTGATACTAGTTTAAACTCAAGAGATATTTGTCGAACTAGCAGGACTATGAAAAGAGATCTTGAGAACCGTGATTCCTGGTTGAAGGGCAGCAAATTTTCTCTAAATATTGTTAAACACACTCAATGTTAATTGCAATCAAGCCACTGCTTCAATCGCTCAATAATGCTGCAGAGAATTTAAAGCTTGAAAATCTTGGCAGTGAGTTAGGCGTTATCACAAAAAAACCAGGTATCTAGGTGTTTAAGTTTATAAAAGTGTTGATTGAAAGGAACAAATTAAAACAATAACTTCCAACTTTTCTAGAGCCATTGGTTTTTAAAAATATGCTACAAGCATCCTCCCTATTGCTTCTGTGAAAATTTCTATGCAGGTATTGTGGAGCCCCATTTCTGATGTTGCTGTTCTGTATGGAGCTGCTGTGATGCAGCTATCACTAATCAGCTCTAAAGAGCTGTGATGCAGCTAAAACTAAGCAGCAAGAATTTTGATGGAAAGAACCTTTAGCACCGTTGGTTGATCACTAATCAAGAGCCTCGGATGGAAGACTATTCGTGAACTTATTGGTGAAACATTAAAACTGATTTTCCACAAGTCCATTAAAAGGCTTGCCCACAGAACATATTTTATCTTTTTATAAGAACCTTTTCTGCAACACATGTTGTCTTAAAAATACAACAACGTCAAAAATCGTTCTTGTATCGAGGTGTGAAACTCTGGAATGGCGTGCCAACTGAGACAAAGCAGCCGCTTTCCATTTGTGTTTTCAAAAGCGATACAAAACGGAATGAGAATCCTCTTTGTGGTGGTTGCTACCCCTATCAATATCAGCTCGACTTTTACCGCTCCTATGACTGCCACCGTTTTTTCAGCTCAAGGAAATGGGAAGCATTACTTTCCAGATCACTGGAAGATTCTCATTTTTTTCATTTTATGCTACTATTTAAGAAATATAAATTGACTTCTTTATTTTATTGAATTTTAATTTGAATTGTAAATAGGTTATTTATTTTATCTTTTCAATTATGACGGAGCTTTTAATTTATACGCTTTTAGTGGATGGTCTCTTGAAGAACAGGTAAAAACTGAAGAGTGACCCTCTTTAAATATCAAAGATGAAATGGCAAAATGAAATGAAACCCTAACCAACCTTCTGTTCAGGTAAGAGGCTTTGAACAATAAACATATAAAGTATTAAATGAACGCCTCTACAGTGTACGACCCTGGTAATGCTATCTCTTGGCTCAGTTTATTTTTTAAGGATTTTGAACTAGTAAGTCATTTGAGAAAAGAGCACTCCAGGTAAATGCGGCATCTACAGATTAGCAGGCTTTCAAAAGTGTTCTTAAAATATTGCTAGTATATCAAAGTATATTTCTTGTAAATAATCTCCCATGTCCTCCCCGAGTTCCTTATGTCTTATGTCGGAAACTTTGCAAAAGGGGAGGTAAGAGGCGTTACACACCCTGGAAAAAGATGTGTCAGCAAACGTTGCCTCTTATTGGTAAGTCGTACAATTTTGGGAAGTTCTACAGCCTTCGAACACAAATTTCAACCTGTCTTAATTCGCGTGGTGTACTGAAATAGGTTTGTACTATTCTATAGGCAATATCTTTAGTTTCGGATAGTTTCATCAGAACGTCTTACTATTTCTCGATGAGCTTTTTGACTCTTATGCAATTTACTCCCAGCTGCCACCATACCTTTTGTGCACTGGTAGATATCTAAAATTTGCAATGATTTAAGCAGTCAAATATATCCCTTCTTTTGAAAAATGAGCATTCATTTCCAATTTGCAAATTCCTTTTGATAAAGTGTTTAATACTTGAAAGCCAAGACCATTTTCTCTTTGTTTTCTTATCTAAGCTTTTTCACGCTTTTTCAAATGATTTGCGGAGTAAAAAGAGTATTGGTCATGTTTATGGCCAAAGCAGTCAAAGCAAGGGCGTGGTTTTCGAAACATTCGTTCAAAACTCCTGTATGCTCCAGTTAGCTCAAATAGCACCCCATTCCTTACAATTAAGGGTATCTGCCACTCTCATAATGCTGGGAACACGTCGCAAATGACTTGCGCAAGTCGTCTAACTTTCTGACTAATAAAGCTAAAATGGAGCAAAGTTTAGAACAACAATTTGCGTTAGAACAATTGAGTTCTCACTATACCTCACAGGCAGTGACACTTTGAAACCCTCTCTAAAGCCTGTACGGTTCATAGCAAAATGCTAATGATTCCAATTTGCATGTAGACAATATTTGTAGGCTCACGGTTTCTTGCATGTTTATCTTGGAGGCCGTAAAGTTGCTCTGTGGTCGATTGATGCTTCTGCCGTGGCCGTAAGGGGCCATTCACCAGTTAAGCAACGCCAATTTTGCCGTTTTCAAGACGCTCCTCCTCCTCTATAACCTTCCGTAATACAAGAAACATTCATGTTTTTACACAAAAGCGCTCGTGAATGTATTTGCCAAAGGGAGTTCTTGTTCCAATTAAGAAAAGGCTTTGTTCATTGCTGAGACTCGCTGACCTGAAAGCTCTCTAGATTTAGGCAACGGTACTATGTGATCCCCCTCCTCCCTTTTGCTTTTCCATAACGCTTCGGAACAAATCAAGGGACCCCCTCCCCTAGAGGTGTGGCGTAACGAGTGAATGATCCCTAAGTCAGTCGATGCCATGAATGGTCCTCATTTCCTTCACAGTTGTTGTCATCGGTACGGAAAAGATTCTCAGGTTGACTGCAAATAGGATTTTTAAGAACTACCCGTACGTACTTTCACTGACTTTGACTGACTTACAGCCATGCCAGTCTGTTGGTACTCAGTTGGTGCTTGCGTTCGTCTTTCCTCGTGACATGATCTAGCCCCAGGTTGAAGGTGGAGTGCTCTATTTTTGAGCTCTTTACTGAGAATATTACCTTTTCCGTTTTATCACAGCTAAACTGCATCTTCCATTGCCATGCCCATAAACTTACCCTCTCCAGGACCTGATTAAAGTTCGCAGCAGCTTCATCTTTATCCTTGACAACCGAATAAATAGAAGTATTGTCTGCAAAAAGTTTTATATCATTTTGCAAACCATCAACTATGTCATTTATGTATGCGAGGAAGAATAGAGGGCCAAGTACTGACCCCTGAGGCACCCCAGACCTAACTGTCAACCAGCTAGAATTCCTTCCATTCAATACAACTCGTTGCTGTCGATTTGTCAGGAAATTACGAAGGAGACTCAATAGCTTTCCAGATATTCCGTTACATTCTAGTTTATACAGTAGACTTTCATGCCAAACTCTGTGAAGTGCTTTTGATAGATCCAAAAATACAGCTCGAGTCTCCAGACAGGGGACATTTTTAAGGTTCATGATGGGAACCCTGATGCTAGACAGCGATGGAAGATTAGAGAGGCACCATAAAGTGACAGTTAATTAAGAAATTGACTGCTTTCGCTAATTGACAACCGTCAATCTTATCTGTTTTATGTATCTGTCGTTTCTGCTTTTGTAGTTAGTTGTTGTTCGTAGGCATCTTTTGCACTAGTAAAGAGTTCAGTTGTGTTCTTATCTAGAAGTGTTCTTCAGTAAAGCATTGGTAAGAGAACCGAGCCTGCAAAACATGGGACAGCCTTGGCCCATGTAGAAACACAAGTTACGCATTGTCAAAGGAGCTATATATCTTATGAGTACTAGATAATAACTGATTAATTGTTGAGTCCCCTAGCTGGAAACCCGCCTGATGAGGAGTCAACAGGCTATTTTGCCGTAAATGACCATAAATCGCATCAAATATTATCTTTTCAAACAACTTTCCAAATACCGGAAGCAACAAGATCGGCCTATAATTGGTCTTACACATCCTACTTTCTTCTTCTGAATAGGAACTATATTTGCCTTTTTCCACAAGCATGGGTACATACCCGTTTTTAAAAGTCTTCCAAAAGGAGACACAAAGGTTCAACTATTGAGATGTCACAGATTTTGATCATAGCAATAGAAACTTCGTCACAACCATGAGATTTTTGCTATCCAGAGATCGAATAAAATGCAGAACACCTTCCCTCCCAATAGTGAACTCCTCAAGACCGATTTGACTTCTCGGAATAAAGTTGGGAGAGTACTGCTCGTTGATGTTTCAGAGCACATTTGAACAAAAGATTCATTGATAATATTTGCTTTAACTTCTATAATTGTCCCAAAAATCCAACCACTGCCTGTTATGAACGACTCTTTCAATGCAGGGTCGTCAATCTTGTCATGAAATGTTGCTATAGCATTTGCTCGAATCATCTTTCGTGATTTAAGCATAAAGCATATTGCTTCTTCTTTCGTGAATCCTCCAACAAGCTTTCTTCAATTTCAACTATGACTGGTTTTCTTGCACCTCCATCAAGTCTTCTTCTTTCTGCGTTCTTTGCAGACATCTTGTCAAGATTGCTCAGCCATTCTCTTACTCTTTTCCGATCAACTTTATATTTGATAGAGGCTGAGTTGATTGAATTTTCCTTGGCGTATTTTACGACTTGTTGCCTGAAAGATATTGTATATGATTTATTTTTTAACCTTTTATGGGATGTCGAATTATTCTTAGTTTCATCCATGAAACTAAGCTTTCAAAGGGCAACACACACATGCACCTTTTTTCTGTTTAGAAAAGTCTCTTTCAATAATATTGCGTCAATTCATTTTCAAAACATTCGTAAATCGAACGTCAATAATCGAACACGCATAAACAAAACAAAACATGTTATTTTTTCAATTCTGCGTGAGGGATACAAAAGTTAGACCCAGTGCACACTGCACCGGTGTAACTTCTGTTCCGGAACAGAAGGTGTTACGGTTCAGCCTACCGTCTACACTGTTCCATGCTATCCGTAGCACTTTCTGCTACTCCTACAGGAACACTTTCTGTACCTGCTCAAAACAACGATCAACTCTTGTACCGTATCGGTTCACTTCTTGTACCGGAGCAGTGTAGACGCCTAACAGCAACAGGTTCTGTTACGGATCCATAACGAGGAAAGCTTTAGTCTTTGTTTGGCCTATGTGTGGGATAGAGGTAATCAGCTATTTTCCACAATTTTTTATACAGTTTGGAGTTAACTTCCACCATGGGGATTGTCATAATATCAATTTCATAGTAGTAAGACCTTTTAAAGGCTTTAATCAGCCAAAAATGAGCTAAACTGAACAACGTTACGCTAACTTGTAGAATTACAAACAAATTTGGTAAATTATGGTAATGCTAATATTAACTCAATAGAAAATTGAAAAGAGAGTGTTAAGGATTCAAAATAAGTGTGGTAAACACAAGGAGGAAAAACAAGTTCAGTTTTTACTACATGGATTTCATGCGTAGGAAGCTTGGTCAAAATGGACGAGTTAAAGTTCATTTCCTCATATTTTAATATAGTGCTTTCCTAGTCACAACCGTATCACAACGTAGTGGCGCTATTTGAGTTGAAAGCAATGCGTAATAGTTGTTTAGTATTGCTATTTTTGATAATGCAGTTGATTCCTTTTTGATCTTTGAATACTCAACGCAAAACTTGGTAAAACCGGAAGGACACTCAAAAAAAGAACAAGCGAAAAATCGACATATCAGAGAGTCAGGACATGTGATATGCACTTTTGTTCTTTGACAATGCATTATAACAATGCTAACACTTGATTAACAATGGGGACCAGTACAGTATGCATGGTAAGGCTATTTGGTACAACTTCTGCACCGGAGTAGTGTAGATGCAGTTGATCCGTAACACTTTCTGTTTCGGTACAGAAGTTGCACGGGTTGACCTCTGTTTTGAAATAAACTTTGAGACAGTTATTCATGGACATCATGTTTACAAAAGTATTTGGACACTTTTTATTGGACAAGCTCTGGTAGCGAAGCCAGATGAACGAAGAAAAGCGTTAGATTATGACAAATACTAAATTGGTATTTTCAAACAGTCAGAGGAAGACACCACTACTCTCACTCTTGTAGGACATGTACCAGTTGACTTATCGAAACTGCCAAAACTGCTAAATCAGTTTGTGAAGGCAGACACAGGAAATGGGATCTACGTTTAAATTACTGGGAAAAGAAAAAGTGAGGTTGGTCTTGTGGTACCTGCAAAATTTTCAGCCAGGACAAACAGTAGTCGAACAGTAAAAGTTCTTGATGAACAATTGGTTAAAATCAAAGGAATTGAGACGCAAGAAAAAGGAGTGTATAGGAACTATCCAGTTTATACATTTCAGCTTACTTTTATGCTTCTTCAAAAGTGATAGAAACGACCCTTGGGGAGTGACTTTATAACTTGTTTTTGAAGTTGATTATTTTGTTTTTTCATGTCTTGTCTGAGCCATTTTGATTTTTCTGGGTCAATCGGTATGGTAAATGTTTTGCCACTCCGGCTTTTTTTCGGGATAATGGAAGCACTGGAAAGAAGTCAACATTTTCGAATAAACGCCCAGTCTCTCGGAACAGTTTTCGAATAAGCACCCAGTTTCATAAGACGGACGCTTACTAGCAGTGGGCGCTTATTGAACTTTAAGGGTTTTACCGACCTTATTGAACCGGGCTAGTCATATAAACAAGCCCTAAGTTTGAGCACTGTAACGCTCGGCTCATATCTGGTGATAGATGCCTACAGGAATTTTCAGCGTATACTAAGTAGAGCAGCAGCTGTGTCCCATTTACCGACAAATATTACAGACTTTTAAGACATCAGAGGATGTCATCTCCTAAAGCCCCTAATTCAGAAGACTCTGTTGGCAATGTTTTCTTCTGAGAATTATTGTACTGTATATTTTATGTTGTGAAATATCAATAACTACCGAAGTTGAGGTAGGTGGGCAAAATAGGCATGAGAGTTGCTGCTTCATTGGCACCACAGGCAATCCTAGGTTTGCCGACTGATCCCGATATTTGACGACAGCCTCTGACGCCAAGGGGAGCCGCACCCCATGCATCCCCCATACCGACACCCTTGACAGCAAATAGAGAAAAGTATTTTAAGTATGCTTGATTTTATTCTTATTACAACTGACTTAATTAATAACTCTTGAATCTTTTGGTTTGCTTTTTGATATCCAGTTCTCTCGTTGACTAATCAAAAACATTTCTGAGTCAAACTTCATAGAAAATCTGCCGGTAATTTAAGTATTTATTTAAAATATTGCTTGGATTCCAACAGCTAAGGAAATATATTCAAGAAAAACTATGAAGTACTAAATCCCAATACTATAAATAACCCCAATGAAATTAGAAAGAGAAATGGTTTCAAGATAGCTTCTTACAATATAGTTTCGCTAAGAAAATGTGAGGGTGAACTCTCCTTGATGCTCAACAAAAATCAAATTGATATTATTGGGCTAAATGAAACGAGGTTCGATCAAACTATTAAGGATCAAGAAATTCACATTGATGGGTATCAAACTTTTAGATACCCTAGAAACATAGATGGCAGAGGGGTAGCTTTTTACGTGAAGGACAGCTTGGCAGACGTAGAAATGAAGTTAAAATGTCATGAACTTGAGCTCCTTTGCTTAGAAATCACCCCGCGAAATTCAAAAAGCATGTTCTTATTAAGCTGGTATAGACCACCGACACCAGAAACAGACAAAACATCTTTTGATAGCCTTAGGGAAATTTAAGGCAGATCGAAAGGGAACTTAAGGAAGTAATCTTGTGTGAAGATACCAACTGTGACTTTAAGGATCCCAAAAATAAAAGCACTAAACTATTAAAACAACTCTACAATGAGTATCAACTTAAGCAGCTGATAAATCATTATACAAGGGTTGCTGTAAGAGCTACTAAAGAGAATGAAAACCATACCAATAAGACGTTCATTGACCATTTCTCAACAATTAAACCAAAGTATATTCTTAGTTCAGGAATTGTAAAATCGGGCATGGTAGACCATTATATGATTTATGCCATACGGAAAGTGAACGCATGGAGGGTTTTCATTGATCAAAGATTGGTAGTGTAATCTTAGAGATGATCTAATAGTTTTTGTCACCTTGTTTCGCAGAGACTTACAAGATATGAGAAGCTTGAGGTTTTTTATTGATTTTTTCTTGGCCCTATCCCTCTCTTCCATAAGTCTTTTTATTTGGAGTGTAATCCACTGTGCAAGTTGATTTCTCATCGTTTTTCTCCGAATTGGTGCATGTGCATTTAGTAACTCATAACAAGACTGGTGGAACTTATCAATCATTAGATTTGGTGATTCAGAAAACCGGGATAGCACTTGTTCCCAATTCACTTCTTTTAGATGGTGTAAGAATTTGCTTTATCGCACTTTCCTAAACTTCGTGTTTCAAGAATTCTTGATTTTTTAGACCTAACAAGGAAAATCCTAGAAACATGTGGAGAACCATAAATAAGGTGCTAGATAAGGTCCCTAATTCAGCAACTATCATGCCAATCAGAGATGGCAGCAAAACAGTTTCAGACTCAAAACAAATTGCCAATTCTCTAAATAGCTACATTGTTAATGTCGGGCCTAGACTTGCTAGCAGAATTGAAGTTAAATCTAGCGACGATCCTCTTTGTCATCTTTATAATGGTACAGAAGAAACAGTCTTCCAGTTCAAAGATGTGAATGAAAGAACAGTCTGGAATATATCAAAAATCTAAAACAAAGAAGATCTGCTGGTTCTGAAAAAATACCAACGAAAATTTTGAAATACGTTGCTGATGTTATTTGTAAACCACTACCGATGATCTTTGACTTGAAAATACATTTGATACCGTACATCATTAGATACTGATCAGTAAATTAATAAAATTTGGGATAACATGTAATGAGAACGTCTTCTTTTTATAGTGTCATGGCATTTAATACCGTAGACAGATAATGGTGGTTCTCTTTCTCTCCATCTTTTCCTATCTCTTGCAACATTGGCTAACTGTTTTCCATCTTTAAATCTAAATCTCTCCATTATTCAATCTAACGTCTTCAATCTCTGTCTTTCTCTTGCCCTTTTCCCTGTCATTTCAGCTTCCAAGATATTTCTCTCTATCCCTCCTTCTCTTCCCAACTCATGCCCAACAAATCTCCATTGTCTCCTTCTGATATTGGTTAAAAGTTGTCTTTCTGACCCTACCTTTTTCAACACTACTTCATTAGTCAGTTTTTCTGTTCATGATATCCTCATCATCTTTCTCTAGAACCACATTTTTGTCGCCTTGAGCTTTTGCTCCATATTTTTATCTATTGTCTACGACTCACATCCATAATAGCACTGACCAGATATAGCACTTCAAGAAACGCTTTCTAACTCCCAATCCTAAGCTCCTTGCGCATAATACATTTTCATATCCATAAATGCTTGCTTAGCTTGTCCAATTCTATATCTAATATCCATATCTGATCTCCCATTCGATGGTATCCAACTGCCTAAGTACTTAAAATGATCTATTTGCTCTAGCTGCAAACTGTTCAATGCCACACTACATACCGGAGCCTGAGCCTTCTTACTGGCAACCAAAACCATGAACCAAGTCTCTCACTTTCCTTTGCAACAACTTTCAACAACCTTTGTAGCTTCTCCTCACTATATGCAATCAATGCTGTGTCATCTGCGTATCGACGATTATTATAGTTTGTTCCTACCAGATCAACACCATCACACATTCTTATTGTCTTAAGGCCTTCTTCACTCTACAGATTAAACAAATCTGGTGATAGGATACATCCTTTTCGAACACCCTTTTGGATACATACCCATTCACCAAGCTCTCCCTTTATTTTTATTGCAGCTTTCTGGCCATAATACATATTTCTTATCAGTTTAAGCTCTTTTCCATCTATATCCAACCCTTGTATCAATTCCAGAAGTTTGTCATGTTTCACACAATCGAATGCCTTAACATAATCTATGAAACAAATATACAAATTCTTTTGCTTTTCAATACATTTTTCCATGATTGCTTTCAAGCAAAGAGTGGTATTTCTCGTTCCCTTTCAAGGCTTGTATCCACAGCGTTCATGATAACTTTTTTCTAAAGATACTCTTATTCCTATTTAGCACTACACGTAAGATCATCTTTGTTA
>WIPJ01000274.1:163182-173182 GCA_018155075.1 Cassiopea andromeda
CCCCCCCCCCCCGACATAAGTTCTTTGGCATTCAAGGATTACTTCGCTGCCTGACTGTTATCGCCACTTTCAGAAAGACTTTTGATCCATTGGAGTGGGACAACAAAATGTTAATGTTGGAGTTGCTAGACAAATTTGGGAGCTATATCGTCTCTAAGGATGAAAAGAACATCGCTAAATTTGCAATACAAAAAAGGAGAGTTAATCGAGTGTTCTATAAGACCATCAATATGATCGATGGTCTTCAGGCCTTGTCAACCAACTCTATGCAGTACTGTAATAATGCTGATTTTATGTTCAAAGTAATGGGAGGAATACACGCAGCGCAATGCTTCGCGCACATAGTAATTCGCCGTGCGCCATGCAATAAATGTTTATCTACGCTCTATAGTTTGTTTGGTTATTTCTAGTTAAGAATGTAGTTAGGCCAAGGAGTATCCGGTAACATATTGCCATTCCGCATTTTACATAAGCTCTATTAGAATACAAAGAACCCGTAATAATGACTGTGCATGATGCAGCATTCTATTCTATTGTTATACGGATTAAGGATTATCCACCCTTGCGTCATATACGACAAGACTAGGCGTTCTAGAAAGAACTAGCATTACCCTACTATTATAATTTATGCTGAGTAACGATTACTCTAAGTCGGGCAAAAATGCTAACACATCCTGCCTCAGTATTCATAGTATATATATAATACACCCCTGGTAGTTTAGAGTAGAATTGTAATACTGTAGATGCTTGTAAAAGATCTCAGTAGTGTGGTTGAAGTACATATGTGAGAGAGAAGAAACACATTGGAGTCATTTCTTTGTGTCCATCCTGCCAACAAACAAACGCGATCTGGGAGCAGATCACAGTACCATGAAGTGGCGAAAGAATGCCTCCCTCTCGATTCCATAGCTACACGTTTTTTTTAATAGCTAAATCATCATTTTACTTAAGCCTCAATTTTCTTAACTTTTCTCGAAATTAAGTCTGAGATTTTCTTAAAATTTTCTTACGTTTTGTTGAAATAAACTAGCTAAAGTGGGATGCACTTTCTTTGCTAATCTTGCATATTTGAATTTGATTCGATTTCTAACATTTTGAATGTAATAATGATGTAATATCGATACTTAGCCAACAAAAGAGTTGTTTTTGGAAATTGAGTCTTGTGATTTTCTTACGATTTTCTTAAAATTTTGGCGATTTGAGCCTCAGTTTTTAATCACCTTTACTCTTATAAAGAGGCGTGGGATTTCTTTAAAAAATAAAAATGGGCGTGACATTTTGGGTGTGGTCATTGATGGTCTTGCGAATGTCAGAATATTTCCTGGATCCACCACTGATAATAGGACATAAGGAAATATCACCTGCGATTGATGAAATTACTGATTTACAGGGGTTACTTTCACAAATAATACAATTTACACTCATAAAATCACGCTATATATTACACAATTATGATCTCACTACTCATTGAATAACTCTCCAAACTGCCTAGGCAAACAGTTAATGATACTAAATAGACGCTCAAATCATTCTATAAGCACATGTGACCGGAACATGCTTCCTCAAGCCTAGACAATGTTGTTAAAAAGTTGAGCAACATTTGATAGACTAAAGCAGATGTCATATTTGAATTCAGCGTATCACAATTAGCCAGAAACATATGCTCCCTTGAAGCTTGGCCTGTGCAATCATCATCTGATTGAAGTCATTCCCTTCTCGTATCACAAGAAATTTCTTCACTACTTCCTCCTTTGCCTATCAAAACAAAATTTACTAGCATGGCCAGTCAGTTTCAATTTTCAAACTTTAGCATTACGATTCGAACTAAGACATTTTGAGACAAAGCAAGAAATATCACATCCCATAATCGTGCCGTCACTCCTTATTACACCTACCACAGCTATGATCACTTCGCATGTAAGTTATTAGGTCATCAATGTGCTGTACTAGGTGGACGCAAGTTAGTCCCACATAAGCAGAAACTGAGTCTCACTTGAGCAAATATCCCCTTCCACAAAAATTATGATCTACACCCTCATTTGTGTCGCAATATGCCTTTACAGCAGGCCAAACTATGCCACTGTATTTCCTATTTCAGGACTCCAAACAATTGAATATTCAGTTTACAATCTTTGCATCATAGCATTATTTCAACTTTGCTGCCTTTGTAAAACAATCTGGATTCAAAGGTTAAAAAAGGCATTAATTAGTAAATTCTGTAATGCTGTAGCATTTAATAGTTCTTAGGCATAATTATATTCAAGTTTTGCTAATGTTCACCTGCATTTCAAAGAAATTTCTAAAAGGAGTACAGCATCAAAGTAATAAGCTGAATTTTGAAATGCAGAGCATCTAAGATACATCAATGCAGGTTCATAAATCTATCACTTTCATTGCGTGCTGCACATTTTGCTTTCAGGAAATCATAAAGTCGTAGTGAGAAAAATTGAGAAGAACTTTCCAAGATATCCAAGGCCGGATTTAGCAAACTTCTTTCGTCTACCATCCTCTGACCAGTTATTACAGTTCTTTACAAGAAATATTTCGCTCAAAGAAAGCTATACTCTTTGAGCATCTTGCTATTACTCCAATTTCCTTATAAGTTTAGCTTCTGTTCTTTTCAATGCAACTTAAACCGCTCTCGCAAAGAAAGTCGCAATAATTCAAAATTGACATGTTTGTTCAGGCTAAACAACACGTACATTTAGTCTTTCTTGTACGGGCTGGTAGAGCTGAAAGGCGATGAAGAGCAAATGATGCCTTTTGAAAACTTCATGGAAAAACTGGCTAGCTTTCTTAGCGAAAGTGGACTATCGCACAATTGCTAGAATTTCATACTTAAGCAGTCTTGATAGCTTGAAGGTGTCCCTTGTTTGTTGCTAAAATTTGATCATAAATAAAGACGAAAATTTTAAGTCAGCTTTCTTAGAATGCGCTGATTTTGTTATGCATTTCCTTATTCTCATGAAAATAGCAAATACTCAATAGCCTGCCTTGCAGACAAAAAAAAAAGTTTGAAGTTATTGGAACATGGATTGTATTTAGTTCTGACACGTTGTTCTGAACTGAGAGTAACGGCATTAAAACTTTGTATGAGGATAAGCAATATTATGGCCAACTAACAACCAAAACAGATTATTGCTCAATAGAAAACCGTAACCTTAGGTCAATTCTCTCCTCGTTACTCAGTGGATTAGCCATGTAGGGGATTCTTGCATCTTTTCCTCTTTTGCAGTGTGTGGATGATGTTGAATATCCTAACAGTTGGGCATGCTACAATCTTGAGACTACCTTGCATGAAATACGCCAATTTTAATATAGTGTACAGCAATAAAGTTTTGCAAGGATATGTAATTCACAGAGCGGTAGATACGAATGATGTTCAGTGCACGGAAAAATGCATTCAGCATGAGAAATGTCGATCATATAATATAAACAAAGATCTCAAAATATGTGAGTTGAATGCAAAAGCATTGAGTGACATTGATATTCAACTCAGTGACAAATCTGGATGGATATACAAATCTACAGATCACAGAACAAAGTTGGTAAGTAACAGTATCTATTTTGCTACCTACAACAATTTCTCATTTACATTGTGGAATGCTTGAAAGAAAGATATGTTATTTAAAAAACGGACCACTTTTGCGAGAGATGACTAATATCCAATTATCTGGCACACTAACAGTCGTAGTCTCAAAACTGAATTAATTTTTGCATGCATGGATATTGTAACTTCAATTACGCCCCCCCACCATATTCTACAATATTGCTATTAGTAAAGCTTCCTTACTTCAAATCCAAATGACTATTTACTATAGGATTGATTTAAAATCGTTCATGCAGGTTGGTTTCATGTGTATGGCTCTTAGGCCATGCCACGCAAGTAATCTTTGCATGGATATATGTGAAGCACCTTTCTACGAATGTATTCCATGTGATGAGCAAGATAGTGGATTGTATTGCAAAAAACCTATTGGTATGTGAAGGATTACGTAAACTACTGCAACACTATATTTCCTTTAACTTTGTTTGACCAAAAATTTTTGCTCTTTTAAATGCCACCAGGTTCATGCTGTCTGAGAAGAATAATAAAACAACTTATAATACTAAAGCGTTTAGTAATTTTCCTTTGTGTTTTTTTATAAAGGAGGTGTACAGATGATTATGTTATATATGATCGCTTCTCAAAAATTCAATCAAGTCTCCAATACAATAAAAGCTCTATTAAGCTTCTCTCTCTAATGTGCTCCCCTCTCTATTAAGTCCCTCGCTTGAAAGTAAACATTTTTAATAAGCTCCCTTCTCTTTTACGTCCCTCCCCCCCAATCTCATTGAAGGAAATTTTTGAATTAGCTCATAGGGCATGAAAATTACTGCCAGATGAGATATAGTGTATAAAATATAAGACCCATGTACAGACCATGTACAGAATTACTTTTGCTTCTTAGTAACCTATAGAGTACTGATCCATTCGAAGGAATCTAGGAGAAAGAAACTTGCTTGGAAGATATTTCAGAATTACCAACTGACTCCAATGACTAGGATGCAGACATTATAGTTGACTAATGTAAATAAACTTTCAAAGTTGCCAGCAATGGAAGCAATGAAGAGGGAATGCAAAGGCCACTTTTATAACAATTGTATCTTGATTATATAGCCCCCTCTCAAGTAACACCTCCCTCTCTAATACATCTCCCCTCTAAGACTCCAAAAAACATAGAAGCTCCCGTGGCTTAATAGAGCTTTTACAGTAATTATGATACATCCTTCCCAAATGACCTATTGTCTAATTCAAATATTTATTACAGGTATATTTTTCCATCCAAGACAAGTCCACAATGATGCAACAATAGTAATAATACTCACAGTGAAATAAATAATGCATAATTAATAATGCATAGCGTAATAACACAATATATAATTTAAATAAGTATTTTTTATTACAATGCAATGGCTGTAAGGTAATGCACAACAATTTAATATTGCGTTATCGAATATTTGTACTCAAACATAAAGCCCTGGCCAAACGCGACGAACAATTCAACCACCAATGTTCAATATTCACTTCAAATGTTCGATGAATTGTTCGTTGTGTTTTGCCGCTCTGGCCTAACTTGACGAACATTTCAACGAACATTTTGCAATGAAAAGGTGCCAGCGCAGAAGCATGCAAACAAAGTATGCAGACTCGCATGACTTTGCTGGATTTATGAGAAAAGTAGGAATGGAGCATGGAAATGATGAGAATTGAGCATGGTCTTATCGAAAATGTTAATTCCGGGAACCAAATATTAGGTGCAGATTTGTTAAACACTTGAAAAAATAAGCGTAAACAATTGGGCTCAGTTCCTTCGATCATCCCGCTAAAGCCCTAAACTTGCTGCCCTATGCATTTTCTCATGATTCATTAAATTAAATCAGTTGTAGATTCATTCAAGTTCAACAATCTTCGAAGAACTAAGCAAATTTTGTTCGGAAGTTTCTTATATACGCTTGTAATGCATTGGAAAATCTCATTTGTTCGTTGTAATGTTCGTCAGAGTGGCCAAACGCGACAAACATTTGCAGAAAATGAAAAAGTTCAAGAAATGTTTTGATCTTCATTAAACAATTTTCGAACAATGCCGAACATTTCCCAGGATGAAATTTATCATCGAAAAGGGTGACCAAACGCGACGAACATTTGCAGAACATGAAAGTTGAACATTGTTCGTTGAATTGTTCGTCTTGTTTGGCCAGGGCTTAACACGATAGCTTCTCAAAGATGCTATAATTCTCATTTAAATATAACAAGCTATGTAGTGCTATTAATTCTTTACTGCCAAAATTGCCTAATTACCGATCTCTTGGCATTTAGTCCATATAGAAAATGATTTAATGGTAATAGGAGTTTAACTTTTAGTATACTAGGAAAGTATGCCTATTGGGATGAAGTACTAGTGCAACGAGCATTTTTTTTCTGGCCCTATTCAATATCCTAGTTACTATGTCCCAGTTAAGCTGTCTATCTTCCAATCTTCCTTACCTTAAAACAGTGTTTTAAGTCTCTAAGAATTGTACTGTTCCCCTTCTAAGCACTCTTTCTAGCACCCCTATCCATCGCCTATGAGAATAAATTCTTACTTGCAAAAATGCTCCTTGCTCATGATTTCCTTTTCACGAAGCAATGTGTAAAATTGCCCACAGGTAACTCGTTGCTGGAAAATTCGTCTTACCCATAATTTGTGTTTTCTTTCCATTCTTTGACTAGCACGTCACAACCGCATATGCTCCATAAAAACTGGAAGTACGTATTTTAACAAAGTTTCTCTCATTGGTGGCAGCCATTTTGAAAGATTTGGAGAAAGCCCTCTTAATTCTGTATAGATAACGGCATAGTTAACGGCAAGCAGAGCGTTTCCTTTGTAAGGAGGAAAAACAAATGTTTTGTTTATTGTAGCCTTTTAATCAGCAAACTTTTGAACAGCCCATACGGTATGGCCCAATGTCAGCTTGTGCCCCACGTGTCGAAAATCCTTGAAAGATGTCCTGGTAGCAATGCAAATCAATTTCTTTTGCGGCTTCTTAGTATCTGCTTATGTGTAGGAGCGTTGGCCAAGCAGAGACGGTTAACCCTTTTTGCAAGCCCTTTTTCAAGAAAACGAAAAACATTTGATATTTCGGAAAAGAGTTAGTCCTTCTCCATGTAAGAACGGTCGTAACTAAGATATAGTTTTAATAGGCTCCATCTGTAAAAATGCGCTGTTTTTGAACTTTCGTGTTTAATAAGTGTATATAGTGCACACTATCATTTCAAATTGCTATATTAGAAAAATGGCTAAATAAAGTATCGCATTTGTCACGTCTAGATAATGATCAGTGCTTGAAAAACCCTTGTCAACATGGTACCTGCGTGAAGATGGCTTCAGAGTACGAGTGCAAGTGCAACAATGGTTATTCTGGAAGGAAATGTGAAATTGGTATTAATTTGCTATTCAAAAATCTTCAATAATCTCATAAAGATTGCAATACTTACTCTCATGTTGAGACTTGTTGTGGAATATATACAGATGACTTCCATTTGGGCAAAAAACAGGTCTAATGTTTTGCATAAGCTGGTGTTATTAACTTTTACATTTTTCAGAAAAAAGCAGGTATCACTTTTTCCATATAATTAGAGCTATTTCGCCCCAGTAGCGCAGCTTACATTTTATCAGGCTACATTCCGTCTAACCTTGCTATATTACATTTCTTATGCTATTAAAATATCTACAAATCCTTATCACAAATCAGTTTTGCATTTGCAGAGAAGAGTGTTTGTCTAAGATATTGAATGAAGCTACGAAAGCTTATACATCAACTCGTTGAAATATTTATATATTAATTATTCAGAGATTGATATAATAATTGCTGTTATCAAAATATCTTAATGAAAATTTTTTATGGTTTCTTATGAACAGATATAGACGAATGCTACAGTCTTCCATGTTTTAATGGAGCAACCTGTAAAAACCTCATTGGTAGCTTTCAATGCATTTGTGGACTAGGATACACTGGAGTCAATTGTGAATCAGGTAGTTTAGCTGATTGTTGATACTAATTACTAATGACACTCGGTTATACTGATGACATGATGAGTATAATGTTTATTATATCTAATCTTCTTGTTTTGAATCAAAGCTTGAAGCTATTCCCCTTAACTTGGGGTCATTCATTCAGTACGTACGCACTAAGAGCGGGGGGTTGAGCAAAAGTGTACGCCATGCGTACAAGGGGGAAGGTGGGCTGACACATCTAATTACGTACACAAAAATGTCGCTTTTGTAAGTATTTTTCAACATTTTCATACGCAAGGTACTTTTATCATACTTTTTGTCTTTGGTGTCGGCTTTCATTTATGTTTTATAAAACAATTGCTTTGATTATTATTATTATTATCCGGTCGTCTCTCGAGTGTTATACAGTCGTTTTCTGTATGGAATAATAGATTGGATGTTTAAAAATATTTCTGCTAGAAGGGGGTCAGATAGGAAAGAGTACTTACGCAATAAGGGGTTGTAGTAAACGTATATGTGCGTACGATGGGGGAGCGGGGGTCAAATTTTAGCCATTTTGGTGCGTACACACAAATTGGATGAGCCCCTTCCTTTTATGGAATCATAGCAACATGTCCTTAGAAGCTCTTTCCTTAACTCTGTAACTTCCACTATAGGTTAACACTATCGTTGCTTTCATTTTTGGTGTCTTCCGTTTCCATTTTTTTCTTTTGCAATATTCTCTTCTACAGTTATAGTGAACCACTCTTTGCTCTCAATGCCTACGACTGTCTCGCCGCTGGCCTCATGAATTCTAATCTCAACTCATGCAAGTTCGGTAGTTCTCAACTACTGCACTGCCATCAGGCACCTAGTCATCCCTTAATAATGCTAACTTGTTGCCTGTTGTTCGATGTAAGTTTGTCTCTATTTTGCTTTACACGTTTAAAAAAGTTTTTATAATCGCAATCTCTTCCTTATCAGTGCTGTGATTTGTGCCACCTCCATTTCAGAGGTTTATTTTTGAGGTTCACTTGAATATCTAGCTTTCTTATTCTCTATTTAGCATCTTCTCTATTACCCTCTTTCCTCTTATTGCTTCACCTGATGCTTCCAATTTTATTCTGTTCATCTTTTTCACTTTGCCTTCCATTCTTATTTATGAAATTCATAGTTCTTCTCCTTCCTCTCTCATTTCACAGCTGTTCTGCTTCTTTTCTCAAACAATTTCACCCATACTTGGTCACAGTACCAACTTTACCATCGTTTGCAATTGTGCCAAGGTATCATCAGTGATATCATGTGAAAGGTTTTGCCCAGTCTGATATTTTTTATAACTTGAGTAAGTTTGCTCTGTTTGTTATATTCTCCTTGTTTTTCATTGCATTATTACAATTTTAAGTATTCACTTTCGTTTCAGTCTAATTTCCAACTTGATATTTACGACTGCCGACTACGAGCCTTCAACCCTCCCCTCTTAACATTATGCTGCTTTTTTCATCCCATGTCATCAATCTTGTGACCCTAACTGATTAATTCTTGTGCAAGTGCAAGGAGCCGTGATTACAACATTATCAGTGCTCCTTTGTATAGACACTCTACCATCACCGCAAAAGTCCCTTTAAATGTCTCTAAAAGGTAAATATCTTAATTGATACTTCATGAAAGCAAATTTAGCTCAGTGAAATGACTTCAGGTGTAAAGGCAAGTTTTGCGAATCCTTTCTATTTCTGCTACAGCATTCTATATCATATTTTCCAGCAAATCTCTCACTTTCATGCTGTGTCTTTTAGCTGGACAGCATTAAGATAAAATTTCTGGCAGAGCTATTAATGTAAGACACCATTCTAAATGTTAAAAATACTTGTAATAGATTTAAATTAGCAAGAATTAATCTACTGTCTAAGATGTTCATGCATAATTACAGATATTGACGAGTGTGCAAGCTCGCCTTGTAAGAATTCAGCGACTTGCCATAATCTCATTGGAGCATACAGATGTGAATGTAAGGCAGGCTACGATGGTGTGGTTTGCGATCGAGGTATTAAATATCCAGTATATCGATATACACTTGCACGGTCGAATTCAAGTCATTTCAGGGCCGGATACAGGGGGTTGCACTTGTTGCACAGAATTTATATGTCTAACTTATTCAATAGTGATGAACTTGTAAAGAGGTGCAAAATTAAGTCTGTTAAGTAAGATAATTTTCTACTTATTAGAAATACAATAATTATTTTATGTATGGAGATTCAGCTAACTATAAGCTCTCATTTAATCATGTTCTTTCAGAACTATTTAGCAATCAGCTTCACTTCCTTTTGCAACAATGAATCCTTAAAAGTTGGCTATAATCTTACATCAATTCTTATGTGCTTAGAAATATCCCCGCCAATTTTGAAGAAACAATATTCCTTTTGTGACTGCAGATATAAATGAATGCTCAAGCTCACCATGCCAAAATGGTGGTACATGCAAAGATC
>WIPJ01000274.1:210254-231900 GCA_018155075.1 Cassiopea andromeda
CAGCAACATAAATGGCAAAAGTGTTAATATGGAGGCAAAATTAGGGTTCGTGCAGGATTTTGAAATACAAATTCAAGGAGTTTTCAGGGACTATTCAAGGACTAAACCAAAAATTTTCAAGGAACTTTAAATTAACATTCACAGCACTTTTGAACTGACATTTCCAATTCCAGCACTTTTCAAGGAGTTCAAGCACGAGCCCAGCAAAATCTATTTTGAATAGAATGTGAGATCCAGATAATAATATACTTACCTGGGGCAAAATATGAGCATTGCGAAAAGACATGAAGATATATTTGTGCATCAATCAATTTATTTATCTATTTACTCATTTATTCAGTCTACAGAAAGTAAAAAAAACAGAACAACTTACAGCCTACAATAATCAATGTATTTCTTCAAAAATTCCAACTCCAACTCCCCCTCAACTGCAGTATTTGTCTGAGCAGCATTCAAATGGACTTGCATTACATGCTTAGCCAAACGCTAAATAAAAACACAGAGATTTGATATGTCACTAATTACGTAACTGCTAAAATGAAACGTTGTTTGGTTCAAAATTACCATAACTATAATTTATCTTTTTCAATATCATCTACACCGTCTTCATCAGCCATGTCACTACATTCATCCGAGAGCAACAGAGTAAGGATAACCCTTACGCATAAAATACAAAAATTAAGGACGACTCAAATTAGAAAAGTTACTCTCATCACTACAAATATCCTATCAGGCAAAAGAGCTCCTTCAATCAACTAGATGCTAAAATTCTTACCATATCTTTTGCCTTGTCATGCTCATCTTTGACGATAAAAATTGTATCAAATCTTGAAAGTATAGTTGGCATGAAATCAATGTTCTGTCAAATAAAAATATCAAAAATTCATATATTAACTATGTATTAGAGGAGTTTTGGTACACCAAACAATTCCCTTGACAATGAGATAGTGAAGGCCTGCAATAAAAGGTACTCCTACGTAATTAAGATTCTACGAAATAATTCTCCTTACACCTTAACCAAAACAATGTGCAGTACCTTTCAATATTTCTTCAAATTCTTCAAGTGAATAAATCCCTGTTCATTGACAAGAATCATTTCTGAGGAACCATGACCAGAAAAACAACGCCTCATCCAGTGATGTGCTATTGGGAGGCGTTGGGGCTTCATGCCCCCCCCAATATTCTCAAAAATGCAAGGAAGTTAGTCAGAAGTTAGTCAGAAGTCAGCCATGCTGCGAGAGAAATGATCACAGCATTTTCCGCGTTTAGTTAGTAACGAAAGTTGATCAAATGGCAAAAGCCCCCCTCCCCCTAATGAAAAATGTCTCGGCACATCTCTGGCGTCATCATTGTGCTATATGTCAAGGAATAAACAAACAGCAGGGTAAAAGCTTTAAATAGAGCATGCCTGTTCTCCTTTTGTATCGTCCCATCTGCCGTAGATAGAATTGGCTGCAGCTAATACAGAACATCTCGAGTTCAAGGTAGTTGTTATCCCAGCCTAAAAAGAAAGAGTGGAAAATCAAAATCAATCGTTCAAGTATAAGAAAATTGCCATCACTATGGTAAATAGTACCTAGTCTTGCATTAAACGTTGATCTACATCATCTACGTCATCAGTTCATTAGAGCAAAAACAAATCATTCATTCGATAGATACAGCTTGCAATGTAATACAATCTAAAAATTTATTTACTTCTCATAACTATTGTTAATAATTTACTAGGAATTCTATGCTTATTCTATATGAAGCAAATATTTAAATTAAAGAACCAAAATAACAAAAACATTCAAAATTAGTGATGTGGCCTAAACTTCCCACTTTTCTGTCAAGGATAAATCCCAATCTCCAACAATAAATATTTCATATGAAGTCAATCAAATAAATATAAACATAAAGTATGAAGTGAGGATACTTTACCTTTGCAATAGAAATGGTTTGCTGTTCCATAGCTTCATGGATAGCAACTCTATCATCTTCCCTCATCTAATAAAGAATATCCCCTTAGACTATTGTGGAAAACCATATCTAACTATAGCAGTCCAACTAAACTTATATCATAAAATCTACCTATACATCAAAAAGAATCCAATCGCATCTTAAAGATGCTGCTAAGGCTGACGAATAGAGCAGAATGGAGCACAGCTATCTAAGCTACACTATCAAACAATATGAGCTTACAATGCAATCCATGCCCAGAGACTCGTGCGTTCGCAAGTGTTCCTATCCACACACATGCAAAATCCTCAGCACGAGCGAAAAATCGTCCGTGTAAATATCACTATCAACCGTGCCATTGCACATGCCAAGTAGGAACTTCATTGTCGCAACTGCAAACTAGTGACCGTTACCTTTTGCTCTCTGTTTTATCCTAAATAAAATCTGATCTGCTTTGGCAACAAGAAACTGTATTTTGAATGTAGAAATCTTGCATACTATGTGCAATTCCAAATAAGTAAGAGCAATCACTCTTCCAGACAAGGTTGCACGTGCGAATTGCCGCTCTTGCACTAATTTCTTTCGGGCATAGATTGACAATGGCTTCTATTCTCATTTCACAACAAAGAAAATCCATTGCTTCATAATCAAGTTCATGCCATAAAGAACTGCAATTGAAAAACCATCGCCATTTGTTGCTAAATCTGGTGCTTGTGCTAAACACTACTCCAAATGAACGTAGGTTTAGCGTTACTTATCACATAATTCTTTAATGAAACTATAGAAAAGTTGAAAGAAGCATAGGCTTGCTGTCAATCTGGAACACTGCAGCTGCAGCATTGACAACAAATAGAATCTACATACATTACTAATATCTTAAGAGTTGAGAGATGCGTTACATAAATTAATATGAAACAAATATAAAATATGCAGATTGAAACCTTCCCTACCTTGTCAAATTCATCAATACAGACAACTCCCCCATCTGCTAAAACCATAGCACCCCCTTCCATTATGAAATTCCGTGACACTGGATCTCGACTTACTGATGCTGTTAAACCGGCAGCACTGCTTCCTTTACCTGATGTATACACAGCTATTGGTGCAACTTTTTCAACGAATTTTAACAGCTGACTCTTTGCTGTTCCTGGGTCTCCAAGAAGCAATACGTTAATATCACCACGTCTAGTCAAACCATCAGGAAGTCTAAAATTCAAAACCAGGTATTTCTCTTCAAATGTCGGTATCAAGAGGTGGAAGAAGTAGTAAATGGTATTGCAGGAAGCTCCATCATCTGGATAGACGAAAGCAAGGCATCTGGATAGACGAAAGCAAGGAAGGAACAAAGATGAAAACAGGGACAGAAAAGAGGGGAAAAAAGAAGGAAAAAGGAGAAAAGGTAAAGGAAAGAAGAGACAAAGACAAGACGAGGAATGTGGGGAAAACGAATATACTAGACAGATTGTTAAAACATCAGAAGGAAAACTTTGATTTGGAGTTTCTTCGGAGGAAGCTCAACTCTTTCCACCACTGATGGTATCCTTGCCTATTCCAACACTCGAGTAGCAATATATTGACTAGCAGACTTGCTAAGAGTTTTTTAACAGGGGAGCTATACATTCACAAACTAATACCAATTATTAGCGTGATCTAGATATCACATGCAACAAAAGCCCTACAACATTTAGAGAGCATGCTCTGAAGTAATCTCAATCAGTTAACAGTCTGTTACAAAAACTTAATGATTTCATGTAATCATGAGTGACGTAAATCATTTAGTATGGAAAAAGTAGCCTTTCTTGTGATGACTAGAAATTACACAATATAGAGCAGTCCAAAAATTGGTCATAAGAAGTACAAGACCCTAGGGGCTAACAACGTCGATGTGAAAGGAGCCTTTTAATAAGTGATACTTTCTTGGAAAAGATATCCATGCTTTGAAGCGTACTGTCAAAAAGAACCAAGTTTACACAGAACAACCAGAACATATCAAAATTGCTAACGCAGGTAAGGTCATGTGAGTCCCCTTTCACTAGCCAATCTAATGGGAGTATACTACTGGGAAGAGTGCCAAGAACAGCACATTAGACTTTGCAGCATATAAAAGAGCATGAAAGTGTCTGTCTAAGGAAAAACTAACAAATCCTTAAGATGCAGGTAGTACAGTCATGTTCAAATACAGTTATAATGTCAACAAAATTAATCACAAACCTTTTCCTTGAGCCTCCAAACAGCAAACACGCAATAGCCTTTTTTATATCAACACTTCCAAAGATAGATGGGGCTATGCTGCTTGCAATTGTTTCATAAACATCTGGTGTTGCAGCAAGCCTTCGAAACTCTTCCTCTTCTGCAGGTGTGAAAGGTGTCTTAACTGCAGTTCTGCCTCCACCCCCTGTCTCCAACTGAATTCCGAGAACTCTTATATATGGTTTCCTGATTCCTACACCAGCGTCTTCACGGCCCTAGCAAATTATTCAAATTTCCATATATTTTTACTTCTTCTATTGAGAACTCACTAGCAGGAAAAGACAATCAAAGAATACACCATAAGCTTTATAGGCAATACATATGAAATTCTATTAATAAATAGAAAGAGAGCAGTAGTACCTGCTTCATGTTTCATATGATGGTGCTAGTACGTTCATGGTAATGCTACTTACACGAGCGGACTTCTGGAATACTTTCTTTATGGAATATATGCCAATGATAGTAACTCTGTTGCCTGGAACAACTTTCTCAGTCAAGTACCTTAATTCAAAACAGTAGGAAAGAACTGAACATGGCAAGAGGTCAAACATGTCATAATGCCATGGTAAGAAACTCCAAGTGATCAGATCAGGGTTCACTAGGGTTATTGTGCTATCTCTTCCACAGCATTTTTCTTGATATACTGCTAAGACACTATGGACTAAAGTTTCAACAGATACAGGTTTCAGCAAATTTAATCATTCTTATGCACTGCAATGTGAATAAATATACACCATACATACCTAAAAATATGGATGCAGTTGCAGAATTACACTTTTTTGCAATTATGGACACATTAAGTAACAACTCTATTAGAACTATGAAAATCACAAAAACTCTAAGTATTATTGGATAGCAACATATAATGTAAACATGTTTTCCAATAGTCATACAAAAAAGACAAATACTGAATACCAACAACTCAGAGTTAAACTCAGCTCAAATCTTGAAACTGCAAGTTAACAATAACCATGTCACTAATATTAGTAATAACCAGTGGGAGCTATGATCATGTATATCACTTCTTAATCAATAATGGTTTAAGAAGGCAAGGCAACAGAGAGGGAAAACACAATATGAGTACAAATACCTGTCACAGTACAACTGGAGATGCCTTGGCATTTCCCCATTGGGAACTGCATCTGGTGATTCTTGCAGCTTCAATACCTATGGGGGATAATTATGCTAATTATGTATGCATGCATCTGCATGTAAATGCTTATATGCATTAGCATGTAATCTCCTGTTCTGAGAATATAGCTTCATGATTATTTATGTCTACAAAAAATGTACACTAGGAAATTTTAATTGCAATCCCATGACTCCCTGCTCACAAACAATGCAGCTTAGGTTCATACCAGTGATAATGAAATAATGAAAAAGGAAGATGGAAATATTATTAGTGTGCTGGAAAGCATGTAATGAAAATACCAATTTCACTTTAAAGCAATGACGATTTCCTCCAAAATAAGCAGTGCCTTAACCCAACTCTTGTCTGTTAAGGTCTACCACTACTTATTCTACTCAGGAAAAATTGTCAAACACATTTCATTTACTGCAACCCCTGACTAGTTAGCTTGAGGAAAAATTGTCAAACACATTTCATTTACTGCAACCCCTGACTAGTTAGCTTGAGGAAAAATTGTCAAACACATTTCATTTACTGCAACCCCTGACTAGTTAGCTTGAGGAAAAATTGTCAAACACATTTCATTTACTGCAACCCCTGACTAGTTAGCTTGAGGAAAAATTGTCAAACACATTTCATTTACTGCAACCCCTGACTAGTTAGCTTGAGACCTGTGTAATACTCCCACTTATAGACATCTCCTTCTATTCTGGACTGGGGAGTATGCATGAGTGAGCAACAAAATAGAATATATTATCAACCTTTTCCTCTATTTTGCATATGCACTATATGTATTTGGAAACCAGGTCATTGCTGTTATGCCATTCAGCTTTATACTTTATGCTAATTTTATTTAGTGCCATTTGAGTGCTTCAAGAGAATGTGTGTTGGGGACTAGGGCTATCAGCTACCAAGTGGCATATGCTTTCTACTACTGCATCTTTGATCTAACTACCATAACAGTTGTTACAACCAACATGTGAATACAAGAGGATTGAATGAATATTTTGTGACATTTCATACTTTCCCCATGCTCCCAATGTGTGCACCAATTAATGAAAATATTTACATATCTGTATCTTTGTGTCTAAGTACATAGTAATGTGCTATCCGACAGCAAAGAACTGACACTTAATAAAAAATACATCACCCAAGAGCCAAGAACAACAAACAGGAGTATAGACCTAAATCTGTGTGCCAAACAAGCATAATATTATATTTTCAGTCCGTGTCCAGAGGCATGTGCACTAGCATGTGGGTGTGTTCACATACACAAAAATCCCCTAGCATAAGTCCAAAATCGCCCATTCCTGCATCAATATCAACTATGCAATTGCACAGGCCCAATAGGAACTTCATTGTTGCAACTGCAACACTAGGGACTGTCACCTTTTGCTTTCATAACTCTGCCATACCCTGCTCTATCCTAAATGAGACAATTGACATGCTTCAGCAGCAAGAAATCCCATACTTCAGATACAAATATCTTGGATTGCAATTGCATGGGAAAGTCCAAATAATCAAGGGCAATCACTTATGCAGACCTGCATTTGCAGATTAACACTCCTGCACCAATTTCTCCAGGGCAAAGACTATTTTTACATTTATAATTGTTCAACTACTTCAGTAGCAGAGTTACATACCAGATTCATCCCTACCTGGAAGTCTACACATTTGCACTTGTCTGGCAATATAAAGAATGGATCAACAGGGCAAGGTGGCTTGCCTGCTTGCTCTGAGGGGCAGCTTCTTGGTAATGCATACCCTTCAAGGCCTGGTTTTAATGGAATATCAGGAATGGTGTTTCTACATGCACGGCATTGAACTGTAATCCTGGTTGCCTTTACTCTTATAGCTGATGCACTTATTATGATTCCTGGAATCTTCACCAGCTTTGAGACATGCTCACTCTGCAATGCAAAATAATATCATCTCAACAGCTTTAACTACAAACAACTGATATACCAAAGTAAATACAGCTGTGATCACCTTGGTTGTGACTTGGGGAAACATGATGCAACAAATTGCAATCTAGCTTTGTTGCTCTGGAAATTTATAAGATGTTACTTCTACTGCAGATGCAGTATCTACCTGATAAGTCATAAGCATGCAGGATGCGATTGCTCACAAGCACGCAGATACACACCCAAAACATCCTACACATTCAATCTGTAGGGCACCCAAATCTATCAAGTTCATTGCTAGTGAGTGATAAAATTGATAGACTGAATCCAAGTATAATGGAAAGTTCATAATCAATTATTTGGCTGTTGAAATACTTTGAAGTCAAGTTTCTTCACTGTGCTACTGAGTATGACTTGAGTATGAGTGAGGAAAGAGAGGGTGATAGAGAATTTGATGATCTTGGTGAGGAACAATGAGTACTAAGTATGACATAATCTACCTAATGTGCCATAAGTATGGTATGTATCCTGCAAAGCACAAGGCAAAGGCTGCATTCCATTCTCATCTCATGTACTCTCCAATGTTGGGAACACAGGCTAGGCCTGAAGTGCTATACATTTGAGAATACAGGCAATGACACACAGAGGTACACATTGAAATATTGATTGGGGGTGTAGCTATGCAATGGGGGTGAGTATTTGGTCATCTGATGGGCACCGCTTTGACTGTTGTTTTAGTCTTTCATTATGTACTATTTAAACACCTACTTTTACTTACCAACAGCCCTTTTTCTCTATAAAGTTCAAAATGATAATTGTATGAGGTAATAGTACCCCATACCCCCTGCAGTAAGCACTCATTGTGACTGATCACATTGAACTTTGCTATTCTATAAAATTAACTAGGCTAAATAAGAATCCAAACAACTATGGCATAAGTCCATTTTCAGTGCAGTTATAACCAGCAAAAACCAGGGCATTGGCCCCAACTAATCTTCTGCTTCCATTTGGCACTTTTATCACCAAAGGGCAGAAGAACTAACTAGTATCAAGCAACACAATAATAATGGATGCTAGGCAGGGAGTGCATAGCTCAAAGAGCAAAAACGAGCCACCCAACTGGACTAGATCAACAAATGAACTCCAGTCCTATTCTCACAAATGGCACATTGGAGAGTAGAGTTACAAATCACATTAGTGTCTTTGTGCAATCTAATAGATGAGTTATTCCATGTATGCCTCAGTTGTACCATGTTCCACACAAGATCAAAATTATCTATCTGAGTATAGCAAGTCCTACAGTATGGGTGGAAACTGTGTCTTGGGCATAATACATAGTTTTCAACTTCATCAAAAGATCAACATGTTGCTTCAAGTCAGCTGCTTCTTCTGAGGCTGCAAAGCATTACTAACTTTTTCTATAATGAGTAGGTTGAGAATAGTTTATTGAATACCTAGTCCAAGATAATTTCATACCTTCAACTCCCTGACACCCAAAGGATTTGCATTAGATTTGAGTGTTATCTGAATGTCCTGAATGTCTTCCTCCCCAGAAGGCCTGGGTCTTGTTATTTCATCAGCTACTTCCTTTGCTGCTGCCTCAAACTAAATGTATTTAAGAATATCCAAGATTAACTAGGGCTGGCAGAGGATGAGCTGGGCAATAATACAGGTAAATTTTCATAAGAAATCTCAGTTTCAGTTTTAGTTTCAGTTTATGTAATCACCCAATAAATGCAAAATTAACACTACCATATACAAAATCAATAACATTGATTACAATAACATCAAATATAGATATTACTGTGTGTGTCAGATTAAGGAGGAGCTTTCAACAAGACTAATTAAGGGAAAGTCCCCCCATCCAGCATAATCAGAGTAATTTGTTCTTTAAAAAAAGAACACATTGAGACTGGATAGGGTGAATCAATGTTGGTCAATAATATGAGATTTAAGTTTGGTTCTAAATAGTGAATTATATTGTGAAACATGAATATAGATAGGTAGCCTGGCTTAGGGCCTAGTTATAATAGTTTCCTTGTTTTGGATTTAATTTGATTAAATGATAGTACTAAAGAGTCTTAATAGTTCCTAAATTTTACTAGACATTTGATTCCAGGAAAATAGAATGAGGGACAATAGACTGTAAAAAAGGAAATTAATAGCAATGACCAAAATAATAGCTTATATGATCTTTACCTAAAAATGAATAGCACATACTTCCTCATTCTTAATTGTTGGCAATGATAAAAACATTGAAAATTGAAAAGTTCCTTAGGGATTCAGTCTTCATTATTTCAAAGGCTGGTGTACAGCCACTTCTGCAACAACCTGGGGCTTCAGGAGAACTGGCTACATAGCTTCTCAGAGACTATTGTTTTGTGAAAGTTCTAAGACCAGAGTTTTCTTCAATCAGAATAAATGATAACTGAGCCACAAAGAGTAATGCAACAAGACATGGGACTTATAGCAATTGTATACAATTACTAAAAAAACCCAATTCAACACCAAATAATGAGCTTTTCTTACCAAGGGGATGTACTCTGATGGACTCTTGATTAACTTATCAGCAAGTAACTCATCATAGCTTGAAAGGTCATTCAGATCCACTTCTAAGTAGCACTCACCAAGGTTGTAATGCTGTTTCAACTGATCTCTAAAGGAGTATATAAAGCTTAAATTTAAATTCTTACTCAACATATAGAAAACAAGGAAGCCAGAGAAGAAAACTGGTTATTTTTATGAACTGAATTTCTAAACTGGCTGACTCTCTCGCTCATTGTATACCAAGGTGCATTCCATGCACTTAGGCCAGGCATGTCCAAAGTCCGGCCCTCGGTCAGATTTTATCCGGCCCGCAGCCTATTCATGAAATTTATAACGCTCGTATACTGTTATTTGGCTAGCAGTATTAACATTCTTCATTTACTCACTAGAGACCAACAGCACTTTACACAACACAACCCCCAACCCGCTAGAATTCATGGTCAGTGGTTTTCCACCAGAATTCTCATGTAAGAGCACAATTACTTCTGTTTAAGAAAAAGGGTTAAGTGAATATTCAAGTGCATGTGATATGCTTGTTTCAAATGTACCAAAAACATTCTTAAGATGTTGAAATTGAAACAAAAAAAGCAAATGTGAAACACAAAGTGGCTTCCAAAAATTTTCTTAAATTATCGTTGCTATATGTAAAAAGAGGTTGGCCCCCACCACTTTTACAATAGAAAATCTGGCCCCCATCGCAAAAAGTTTGGACACCCCTGACTTAGGTCCAAAGATCTCTCTACCACACTGGAAACTATGCTGCGCGCCCGCAATACCTTGCGCGCACACTGGCTTGCGCGCTTTCCAATACTTGATGCACACAATCATTAGTGGATTTCTGGCCACGCATTTGAAGAGGTGAAAAGTCAAACACTGAAGATTATTCGCAAAAATATTGGAATCTGATCCGAGCAAAACATCCCGGGAAGTTAGCTCAGATGCGCACCATGAAGTCTTAAAAGTTGAAATTGTCCGAGCAGCAAACAAACTTTCCAGTCTGGGATCTTTGGTTTGCACGAAGTTATTTCTTCCGTGTGTGGCATAGAAACAAATGGAAACATTTTGGGATGCGTACATTCTTGAGTAGTTTCCTCATGAAACTGAGTGGAATGGGATTGGCTTGAGTTGGTGCTGTGCAGGTTTCAGCGCACCACACTTTCCCTGGCGTACTTCGGCGTACAATTTACATGGAATGCATCCTGGTTTCCAGATTAGAAGCTTTCCCTTGCGCGGGGGACTTGTTGAAAACTAAGCAAAAATGTGTAGCACAGCACTCTCATGAATAAGTAGTTCTATAGTTAATCTATTTGTTAGCCTTCATTAATCTTAATTGGATGGAAGGAAAGATACATGATAACTAAGATTTACCTGTAGGGATAAACAAAAGTGCCTTCGTGAAACTGTCGTATAAAGTCCCTAAATCGCTTCTGTGTTTGTACCCTATTAATCTCCTGATCATCACCTTGATCTTGTGAAGAACCGAAGGGGTCACTGAAAAATACAGGTTGTTCATCAAAGCCTGCCATCTTAAAATCTATAACTTTTATTGTAGTATACACAGATCACATGTGTGGTTGCAACAACACTCCTTGGCGAATAATTTTGGCGGGAAATAATATACCTTCCCATCAAGCAACAGCAACATCTCTTTGAAAATGAGGCTAGATTAGCATGATAGCCACGAACTATTCTATAATCACGAGGTTGCAAAGAAGTGATTTTGCTTGCTGAACTTTATTGACAAATGGCAGAGCCACCAGCAAAAATCTGCAAGCTGAACGAGGAAGAACGAAAGAAGGAGGTTGATCCACTGAAGCTTTCTGGGTGGACTGTTTTAGAGGACAGAGATGCAATCAAGAAATCATTTCATTTCAATAATTTCAATGAAGCATTTGGATTCATGACACGTGTTGCCTTGAAAGCTGAGCAGATGAATCACCATCCAGAATGGTTCAATGTCTACAACAAGGTGGAAGTCACCTTAAGCACTCATGATTGCAATGGTCTGTCCTCAAATGATATGGAGATGGCAGATTTCATGGACAAAGTTGAGTCATGTTATAAATGAGGCGCTATGTGCTTCAACATTTTTACTGGATAGGGATTTTGCCTAGTTATTTATACCTTATTTATATTTAATGATCTCTTTTGGTTATTTAGCGGTAGATGTTTTTATCTTGCACATGGTAGTTTATTGCGGTGCAATGCATTTTAGGAAAAAATCACCAACTTGTTTGCATTTCGTTGTTATGTATGCCTGTTGAAGGTTGGCGTACACCTGAGGTGCAAGTGTCAAATAACCGTGCGTCGAGATTTGCACTTTATTACGCCAGTACGCCAAAGACTGTAGTTTAGGCTATAGCCACGCCGTCATACTGACATAAAGCTTACTCCACACTGGAGATTTTCGAGCCTAATAGCATGGAATGCACATTGGCACACAAGAGCTGGGGAGAGGGATAAAGCCCTCCAACCTTTTTTGCCAGTGTACGATATGGTACAATAGATTGCCTACGCTAACTCTGGGGATGACAGAATGATAATGGAGCAAGGGAGTCAACAAGCTTCCAAAGTACTTCTTTTGGAATATCAGGAGCTAAATTTGTCAAAATCATGTAGATGGTCTTTTCCAATCAAATTTTGCATATACAATCTTGATTGTACTACATCAATCTTTGGAGTGTGAGTCCCCCAAATGTGGGGCAGGAGGGATGCTTCCTCCCCTCTGGTGTCCCTGACCACCTCTAGTTTGGAAACCTTTAACATTGTACAAGGAGTTTTGTTTATTCTCCAAGAAATTAGTCAGCTGCAAATAGCTTGGATACAAATTTTGTGCAACAGACTGCAATTGCCATAAATAGTATGTATATATTTGTCTTGCCAGATGCTGCGCAGCTAGAATAATTATCCTACAAGAATTGCACAGCCCTGACCACAGCCAACACCGAGAGTGCACAGGGGATAAATCTCCCACCAAGGCAAAATTTCCAATCTGGTACCCTTCAGCAAAACTAAAATAAACTTAGGAATACATCATAGTCATAATAGTTTTGTTACAATAACAAAAATTAAAATATACCTTAGGCTGTTCTTCCAAGGGGTCGTGTTTGATTTATTGTCAGCTCATCAAATACATTTTCAGTTCTTTTTTGAAGTGAAAGCATAGGAAGTTCCCTAATGCTTAAGGGGATTTCATTCCAGGTTCTAAGAGCTGAGTATGAAAATCTTTTCTTTGCATACTCTAGATTATACTTAGGATTCTGGATTTTTCTGCAGAATCGTGTATTGTATCTGGAGTGGTGGGACCTTAGAGTAAACTTGTTCCATAGATTTTCTGGACACAGCTTATTAAAGATCTTATAAACCATAATGGCATGATCAAATGTAATAATCTTTTTAACTGATAGAAATTTTGGTGTCCAGTCATCTTTTATCCTGGATGTATGAATCATAGAAACCACTGTCTTGGAGACATTGAAGAAATTCTATTTTTGTGTTTGATAAACTACCCCCAGATTAAATCGGCATACTGGATGACTTTCAATTAGGGCTTGATATACATTGCTAAATGAGAATTGAGGGAGAATGCTTTTCAGCCTTCTTAGAGATTGAAGACCTCCCCAACTTTTGCTGTGAAGTCTTGTACTGTCACTCCCAATGCAACCCTTTATCTACAATAATCCCTAGCGATTTGGTATTCATCACTCATTTTATGTCAGTCATTCAGTCTCAATGGTTCATGTACCTCAATTTTATTCATGTACCTCAATGTTATTCATGTACCTCAATAATACTGGATGTATTTTGATATTCAAAGAAGGGTGTTTTTGCCATCACAAGATAGGGTCCCAAAAATTTTTCTGGGGTTCTGGCACTGACCTCCAATTTCCACATCCCCAAGCAGGTTACTACTCATCCACAGCCCCCCACTCAAAATATGGTCCCATCATCCTAGATTCAAGCAACCTGCTTTTATACTCAAATACATCCAGAGAACAAAGAAATGTGTTCTGGCAACCTATCATGCTTGTTTTCATCATCCCAGTGTAATAACTCTTGGTTTGCCTCCGATAATGTATCAGCAGGTGGAAGTTAGTCACTCTCCTTGTTGCATTCAGCACTTCATACCCTTAGCTTCAATTTCGGGTAACTGTTCATCAACCCTATTATGAAATATCTTCTTGGACTTATAAGGAATGTAGCAGAGCCATGTGTACTATTTGCACGGGTGCCACTGAATCACGTGCCACATTTTTGTATTCAATACTCAGTGCCTGAATTTCAATAGTAAACAAAGATGTTCTATTAAATTTTTGTACTAACCTGTAGTAAATCCACTTTCTGTGGCAAAGTGTTAGCTACCTCCTTATTGCTCAGAAGAAATCCCAACAGATTGAGCAGGAAAAAATCCCAACAAATACCCCCAAAAAATTCATTTTTAACTGTCTGAACTCCTTACCTTCAGAATCCAATTCTCCAGACACCTGAACAAAACAACATACGAAGCACTCAAAAAGTGGATGGGGCACCCTCATTAGCAGTAGGAAGTTCTGTATATTTGTAATTCGGGGGTGTGGCCCCTCCTACACCTGTCCATGTCTAAACAGATTTTTCTTTACTCAATGAAGATCAACAGAACTGCTATGGGCAGGTTACTCTGAAACATTTCAAAATTGAAGTGAATGTAAGAAAAAAGGCACTTCCTAACACCCAAGAAGCTCATGGGTCAGTACCAATAGACAAAGCATCCTTCCACAGTACAATGAAAAGGTTTAAATTGACTTTTTGAAAACATCCCAAAATGTTTTGCTGTAATGCATGCATCCCTGACATTTTTTATGAAAAACTTCATTGTTCCCCAGACTTTTCCTGGAAAAACAACCTTTCCACTTGACCTGACAGGTTAAGATTAAACCCTTGACCACTGAAATCCTCTATTGTCTGCACAGTGTTAACAATGCTTTTCAATAGTCACCATAAATGACAATATTTACAAATACATTTTTGGATTGGTGAAATTACAAAGTTAGAGATAAAGAATAGAAAAGGACATACCGTAAATGTTAACTAAAAACATTAAATACTTGTGAGATTATCAAAAATAAAATCTTTTTCTTGACTTGGAATATATACTAGTTTTCCCCTAACCATTGCAAGTTCCCCTAATGTTCCCTAACCATAGTGAAAAGGACTCTTTCCTCGACTTTCCATGACTGTATAAACCCTGTCATGGTCAGAGCTGCAATTAGGGTACTTTGCCCCCCTAAACAAAGGGGGCACTTCATCAAGAACAAAGAAGTAACTGCTATGTATTTCTGGAAAATTAAGAGCATGAGACCTTAGTGCTTTCACTGGTCCAACAGCATCTTAGCTATGGCTATATTGAAACTTTTTAGCACAAAATGTATTCAAGCTATCTTCATTGACATTTCAAACTTTGTATATTGAAACTGCCTTTCAAAAAATATGTATGGTGATATGTCTACCTTTTACTGGGCTGCAGAAATCCAAACAGCCAGCACGAGAGTTCTGGCCCTGCCAAGTTAAGCAAACTTCTGCCACTCTTCCATCTAGACACCAACTCTTGCATTTAGACACAATTCCACCAGTATGAATAGTTATTAATGGAAACAAAACTCAACTCTGTCAATTTATATCGCATGTCTGCTTGTATCAGTCATAAATATTCAACTAGACAATGATTAAGAAAGTTGATTTCTAATATCAACAAAAAACTAAATTATAAAGCATATTTCTTTTACTTCTCTTATGAAAATTAAAGGGCAGGAAGTACTGCAAAAGCATATCTCTACATGCTGTTGTGACTAAGATGGCACACACATGTACACACACATACATATGAATGTATGCATTTAATGTATTTGTGCATATACATAAGTAAAACATACATACATATGTATGTATGCATTTATGTACAGACACATACACATATCATATTGGTATTGGTAGACAATTGGCAAGTATGGAAGGGGCAAGACAAGTAATAAACAGATTTATGGTAGTAAGAAGCAGCACAACAGGACAAAAGAAAGCATTATGTGCATACATAAATTAAAAGTTGGACTACAAACTATTGAAAATGAAACTGGGTACAACACTTTGTTATGATGCCTAAAGGAATGCTGTATCTTGTCATGAGGAAAGATCACCAAAAATGCAAAAATATCTGCCTAATGAATATAACCTATTTAAGGTCAATAATGAGAGTGAAAGACTCCAATTGCATTGAAAGAGTTCCTTTTGACAAAGACTAGACTACAACAAATTTCAACAGCAAGGAAAAAGGGAAACTATTACTCATTTTACTTTGATATTGCACAAGATCCTCAAAATAAGAAGATTCACCTATATCTAAATTAATCTGATTCACACCCAAATGTGATTGTTGGCTTTCACACTAAAGAGCTATTTACAAGTAATAAAGGATGTGGGTACTTTGAAGCTCTAGTCCTATTGAATTTTTATGGGAAATCTAATAGACAAAATAATTATGAATACAATTTTCAAGCAATGCTGATTTCTGTTCATAACATTGCATGGGCAAACACCTGCATTGGGCAAGCAGTCACAAGACATGCTAGGGGTATTGACACTCTTCCAAACATAAAATGCTTTGCGTGAGTATGAACAGCTGGCCAAATTGCAAATACATTAATAATTTTCTACTAATTCACATAAAATCTGATCTTGATGAATCCAACACACCTTTATACTCACGTAAAACACGAGGCTACACCAAAAGGGGTAAATTTACAGATTAACTTGTTCATATATACGCTACTAAAACTCGTGCCCAGGATACATCCCATTTTGTTATCCAAAATAAAAGATTTTCACAAAAACTAAAAGTTTGTCTTAATTAATTGTTATCTGCACAATCTGAAAATAACAGTAATTATATCCTGACCAGTTAGAGTAGGCAGTGTGTTTTAATACATGTCCTAACACACTGTCTACAACAAGCCTATTTGCTCCGAGCCGGCTTTTGACGCATGCATGTCAAGGGTGATTCCATGATGTATTGAGCAGAACTTGAAAGACCAAATAAATTCACTTGTTGTGCAACATTCCTAGGAGCTTATGGTCTGTAATCATATGATTAAACATGGTTAAAAGTCATAGTTTCAATTCATTTGCAATCTTTGATGCAATGTTCTTAAAGGCTATAGACGATCCGGATATTCGCTTAAACCGAACACCGTTTAATGAAAGACGGGGTAACTTGCAAACCTCCATTTCCCATTGCACTAGAGAGTCTTCATACGCATCGCCATGCACACAGAATAACAAGAACTTCTCTCGCTGCTCGTAGTCGCACGCATTCGAATCTAACACCCGTGTAATTTCGTCCATCATATCACTAGCGTCCATACTGCTAGTTGTTTTCATGCTCCAAGTGAAACGAAGAGAACGTGGTTTCAATTGTCCACTTGTGCTCGTACTACTTCCAGACTGGTGCTCCTGTTCAAGTGATCTGCTGTAAAGAGGTAAAAGGTGATAGTTAACTCAAAGTGAGCTGCAAACATATGTGTGAGATTGAGAATGATGTGAATTCTGGAGAGCCCCATTAAATGGATAACTGAGAGAGAAACGAAAGTAAAAAAATTCTTGTGGCAACTTGTAACTGCCTCTAGGTGTTCACGAAAATTCCAGTACAAAATGAATAAGGCAGGGCATCTTTCAAGGAGATTTGGCTACTCGGTCAATGAATATCAATAAAGCCATTTCGTAATTATAAAAACAATCCACAACAAGTCCAAACTATTGGATCCAAACCCCTAAGTCTTGCCATTTCCTACTAGTCTAGCGCGAGGGCCTACTGGATCAGTGTACTAGTAATGACAGTATCAAAAGATACCTTGGAGTAAGGACAATATAAATCAATTGCAGTAGGGTTATATCATGAATGAAGCAGTACAAAATACGCAGAAAGCAAGTCACAAAACTACGGAAAAGCACAACTAGATATTGAGAATATGAACACTTTTATCGAAACAGAATTGACCAACGGGCATAATATATGAAACAAAGCATAGAATATATTGCACGTATCGACGGAAGGGGATGCTGCAGCTCCATGGCAACTACCACTACTATTATCAGCGGAACGCTAATCACTAACAACCAGGTAAAATAACGCTAAACATTAAGTGTCTATAGTAGGCGAATTTCAATACTGTCAGGTATCGAAAAGAAGGGGGGCAGTTTTCGTCTTGTCAAAAATTTGCTAGAAAGGTAAGCGAATTGTATGTAACATTGTATGCAATATATTCATACTGCATAGATGTATAACCATTCATTGTCCCTACTCTACATTTCAGAATGTTTCAGCACCACCCTGAATAAATATCTGCTAATTAAGAATCGAAAAGAATTCCAACCTATCAATAAGATAGGGCCCCTTCTAGTAGGAACCTCAGAGCGAGGCTCCTGTTAAATAAACGCCGAACCAAGGTAATTTGCCGGATCTGGTAAAAACTTCACCATACAAGAGCAGACATAATTCCAAAAAAACTGCAGAATCGTTAAATTCAATTATAAAAGCACAATAGATGTAATACAATGTGCAAGTGCACGTTCAAGCGGTGTGCATGCGAAGGCAAAGAAAGGGCTATTGTTCGCAAGAGCTGGACACAAGCATCGTCCTCAGGCATGAACAATTACTAAACAATTCCTTCAGTCTGGCTAATTGCATAGCAGACATTCTTTGAATAATTTAAGGGATATGGCAAATTATCCGCACATACCATCTACCAGTACTGTGCCACATAAGAGAAAACCACAAAGCAACTGGCGTAGTCGTACTAATGCAATGCTCAGTTATTATGCGTAAAAGAATGGCGGTGGCAAAACTCCCGTGGAAAGAGCAACACCAGCTTATGTGCTGGTTGGCTCTGCTTGCAAACAACAGCCTTTCCTGTGCATTAAAGTGCAGGTGATTCTAGAAAACAATAACTTTTGCAACTCCCCAATATTGCACATTACTTACAATAACTGTGAGCCTATCCACAAGAGTGATATATGACGAATGTCCAGGAAGAAGTCAGACTCGCCAAATGCTAAGCATGCATCCAAGGTCAAGGAAAGCTAGCATAGAGAATCTATAATGTAGGAGTATGGTAGAACATGGAAACTGCAACAGTGCCGAATAATCTAAGGGTGGGAATAAATAGAGGGGGTTTGGAAATTGTCCTGAATATTAACAATCTAGGGGTTGAAATTAGAAACCATTGTAGCTACTTTCACACTTGCTTTCACATGCTAAGAATAAGTCAAAAGAAAGAGTAAAGAATTATGTTGATTTGACAAAATAAACCTCTGAAGGAGCTATATATTACGGACGAAATCCTCGAAAATAATATTTGCGGGCTAGAATAAGAGCAGGGGGTTGGGAAGAAATTCAAAAACTAACGGTCGATAGGGGAAATATTTTACTATTCGAAACTCAAGTGAAGACGCGCACTTCACCAAAATCTATTATCGATTAATACTGCTTTGTTATAGGATAATAAAGACTTATTTATCCAAAGAAGAAAACGAAAGTTAGTACAACGACACTCAACAGAAAAATTAAAAATGAGGGAGCAAAGAACAGCTGACAGAATATAAGGAAGGAACAATTTCAAAGGATTGCATACTCCCAAGGTGCAACGAACATATTTCTTCTTTTACTTAGTCATTACTGAAAGACACAATAGGAAAGAGTTCGAGCAATGAAAGCAAACATTTGAGTGTAGAAATACAGAACTAAAAGCCACCATGATGGTGCAATTGAAGATTATGGGCCCTCTTCCCTCCTTTAATTGATGGCATAATATGCGAACGGTCCCTAAAACTACGAGCTACTTCTTATTATCACACATCCCGTACCGCTGATCTCCTGCCTAACTGCAGCTGGAGGCTCTGTCAACAAGAATACAGTTGTAGCATCTGAATAAAGCAACGGCTTGAAGGCACTAACTGCAACCAAATGACATCTAAAACCCTTACATGAATAACAAATATGATAGTCATGGAGGGTGGAAGATTCAAATGTGCAATATCGGCAACGAGTTTGCAAAAGTTTTGCTTTATCGTTCTTACAAAAATAAATTCTTGAGCAGTTTAAGGTGATGTAATACAAGAGCCAAACTGTACAAAGCATTGTTGCTGGTGTTACTCTTACGAACTCGGGGCACTCACCAATTTCATTCTGAAAAAAATGAAAGTACTGATTTGAAATTAATCAGAAATAAACCAGTAGAACGTACTTTTCAATCTGAGGGACGAAGATAAGCAATCAAATTTTCATGTATAATGTACTTTCAACGCTTACTGGATATTCTCAAACTTAAACAGCTCTCTATTAAATGTAGAAGTTTCTCAAAGAAAAACCCCTAAACTATTCTTTACAAATGTTAATTCCTAATTTCATCAGAAAAAAGCAAATTGTCTTGGAGGAGATACTGAAACACAAAGTTAGCATCGGAGGTGCCAACTAATGGGCTGTTGACCTAATACTAGTTCAAGCATTGCAAGTCGAGGATCAATTAGTAAAGATTCTCCAAAGAACTTTATGACTTACCTCCACAGTAAGTATGTAGCGTGAACCATTTCTCTGCTCGAATGCACACCGTTGAAAAAAAAACTTTATACAGAGTAGTCAGCTCTCCGTTACAAAACTAGACTGCCTAGTGGCAAAAAGAGGCTACCTGTCACATTGAAAAGCCTGGGAACAAGCACTTACCGGTGCTTTCTATGCTTCCCAAACAAATTTTCACGAGACATTCTGCGGAATAACAATACAAAGTAAAAACCTTGAAAAAATTGCTCGATCCTCACTCGTTATAACAGACAACTATCGCTAATTGATGTCTTTCTCACTCCGTAAAAATAGTCTATCTATTCCGTCCCGTACTCTCAGGTGCCAAACAAAACGCCCCCGCTCATTAATTTTTCGAGTTTTTCCAACCCCCCAGACCTTAGTAGGACCCCCTGTCTATCAGTTTTAAGGAAATTGATTTTTCTTACTAGCCCCTCATTTCACTTTCTTTCTTTGCTAGTCTATCTATGCTCAATTTTCATGGCAAAATAGCGAGTTTCTGTATATATTTTAGCTTCATGCTTTCTAACTACATGTTTTTGTTATTTCCATCGCCTCGTAATCATTTAAAGCCATTTCTCAACTTTCGACCCCCCCTCCGTTTATTATATTTCGGAAATCTTCCGAAACCCCCGTTTATTTGACACTTGAGAATACTAATAGTCTATCTATCCCACTCAGTACTAATAGTCTATCTACTCAACCCTGTACTAATAGTCTATTCATCCCATACTACTTTAGATCATAAATGTGAAGAGAAGCCTACCAAAACATCTACAATTTTGTCTTCTCAAGGTATTTCGAGATGCTGTTATTTCCATTGAGACGATAATCCTCTTAAAATGCGTACACTAACGGATGAAGCCCTCTTTATAAAAATAGTAGCATTGGCAAGTGCCTCACCGACAATATATAAAGCCGTCGAGTATAGCAAAAACAAAGAGAAAAGCATTAGTCATTCAAATATGCTTTCAACTTCCTTGAGTGGAAGGCAAATCTGTAATAGTGTGAATGTCATCTTAAAATTACAGGTCTCTTGTGGATACTTTCAGGTCTCGAATGAAAAATACAAGGGTACGGAAATCGAAAAACAATCACTCCCTGTATGTGAAACTAGGCCACTGATAGCATCGCCAAGGCCCAGAGCAAAAACTACAAGAGGGCGCACAGGCCTAACAGTAAACTTCCACTAATTTCTAAGGTTCCAAAAAACAAGACTGTTTAAAGGAGCACAATTCATGATCTGGGATTGGATAAAATTACGAAGAAATGTAT
>WIPJ01000274.1:234033-250175 GCA_018155075.1 Cassiopea andromeda
CGAGCAACTGCGAAATGTCATTATTGAAAAACTTTGGAGCATCCATTCAGATCATAGACCCGAGAGCATTATGCTCCTCATTCCAATGTCAAACGTACCCAAGCTCCGAAAGCTCTCGCAACAGGAGGATGGATAACCCATACCAAAAGAACTTATTGATAAAACTGCAGCAAGGTAGCATTCATACCTTTTACTGAATCTTGATGTCAGTTTGCTTATGAACGACGTCCTACCAGATGCAACAGGGCTTCCAGCTTCCCTGCTACGCTCCTCAGCCATTTTCTTTCTTTCTCTAGTTTGTCCACTATGGAAGGTGCTACGAGCAGTTGTTCCTCTATTCAATTTTGCCACTTGAGTCGTTTGCGCTGATGTCACGTGTCTCAAGGGAGCAGTGCTACAAAAATCCAACACCAAATTATTTCACAGTAATCAATCAATACTAAACGGATTTTTTTAAGATACCTGGTTCAAGGCCTAGTACTAAAAGTTTCTTAATTTTTGACCATATTTTAATTCTAAAAGTTTCTTAAACGTTTCCTAATTTAGCGAACTAAATTGCTGTGAAAGTGCACGCAGAAGGTGAATGTAGCAAACTATTTATCCTACAACAACCAAAATGCGTCAGTAAGAGCTAAACTCTAATGCAATGTTATATTCACATTGTTTTGGTACAGCCTAACGTTGGGCTAGGCAACGATTTCAATGTGCTATTTGCCTAGAGTTTTCTTAGCACTCTCCTTGTAGTTCTAAAATTTTCCTAATTTCAGGCTGCCTAGTAATAGGTTGCTTATAAACTGGTTTCTTATAAAAAAAACGCGTACCGCAATTATTCGATTTACCGCACCCCCTTCGAATCAGCGCATCCGTTCCAAGCAAAAATTTGTAATAAGTACACCCCCAGGTAATGGTGGAGAACACGTATAGTAATATTCAAGAATGAGCACACCCTATCTTTGATGGAGTGTGCTCACATCACTGTCTGTGATTTCAAGACATCACAGACAGCGATGTGGAAGATGCTAGCCCAGAGGAAATGCTTCTTGGGGGTTATGATGACAACTCAGATGAAGACCTAAACCATTACGATGTTGACATTTGTTGAACACTCTTTTTACAACTTTTCTTTGATCTACTGTCTGTTTCGATACAATTTAGATGAAGAATCTTATCTGTGAAATTTGTAACAAGCGCACTCCCTCGAAAAAGTGCATCCATTGAATAAGTGCACCCCTAAAAATTGGAAAAATTGAATAAGCGCACCGTGCAATTAATCGAATAACTACGGTATTTGAATAAAAAGAGCTTGACTAAAACAACTGCCAAAATACGAATGCTGTATGATCTAACCATCATTCTTTATTAAAACAGCTTTCTCCTTATGCTTCACTACAATTTGACTCATACCATTACATGAAGAATTATAGTGGGCAATTAATTACTTTCCATACATAGCAGCTCAAAAGTTCACTTAGCTGTCAAACAAACAAGCATAAATAAACCCAGTCATAAAAATGCACATCGGTCAAAATTATATAGCCTTTTCGAAGCATCTACTTCCTTCAATAACTAATAGGTTTGCCAGCTTAAATTCAGGAATAGTGAGTGAGAAACCATTGATAAAGCAAGCAATAATCTGCTCTCAACTAAAGAGATAAATTGCCATATCAGGTAAAAACAATACAAGCATACCCTGGCCTACTTTCTTCCTCTGCTACTTTTTCTCGATCTGAACTCCTTGTCAATGCTGCAGGTGGTAATGACATTCTAGTTGGTGAAAGTCTGTTGGGTTGTGGTGGGATTCTGCTTCGTGCTCTGGCACCAGTATCTACTTCTTGGCTGCAATTGTAAGGGCACAAACCGAATTCAGTAGCAAAAATCAATAGCAAAGACCAACGTATGATTTGAATCACAGAAAATACTGAGCAGAGCAACAAAAGATTATAGAGTGGAAGTTAGAATTCCTAGGCATTGCAAACTAGAAAAACTGGAGACCCTGAAGAAAGCCTATGAAGTGCCTTCAATTCACGCACACTACAGTTTTCAATTACGTTAGATAACAGCTTTGACATTTCTTAGTGGGCTCCTTTCTAATCGGAAGGTGTATAACCATCACAGAACTGGTGTAACCTCAGCTTCTCTTCTTTACAACTGATTCAAGAGGGATCAAGAACACAAAGAGCTTCTTTTGCAAATAGTGAGACTGTGGCCTCCACCCCAGAGAGGACATAAGATGATGAGAAAAAAGCAGGCCTCATTAAAAGTATTTTGTGACTGCGGGTGCCGATCTGAGAAAAATGTGCCTGCAGAAGAAATAGAATGTAAACAGATTTGGATGAAAAGTGCCTGCAGAAATTTTATGTGAGAGATTCTGTGCCTGCGAGCTGCGTTCACGGCTCGTGCAGATTAATGAGCCATGCAAAAAAGAATTGCGAAATGATTCAAGAAAAGAAACGTACCTGGACTTTTCTTCACCATTTGTCTGAGTTGTATTAGAAGAGCCCGTGGATTGTTGTCTGTTAGAGCTATATGTTGCACTGCTATACGTATTCCTACGTGTAGCATTGGACGGTGCGCTGGGTATCTACAAACACAAATTCAGATATACAAATCAACATACCAAAGATCACCCTGAAAAATGACTTCACAGCATTCCAGTGTGGTGGCTCATTGATAATTCTTGAAGCACATATAGCCAATCATGCTACAGACTTGCTACATACTCAAAAAAGAGAGTTTAAGCCCGCATGGTATAATGAACAGTCAAAAAACTTTTTCTTCTATTCAATATAAATTTCTATGATTACGCATTACATACAATACTACATACACTAAATTGGCTATACTACAACGACGATACGACGGAGTGCAAGATATCATTACAACTCCGTGGCCATCAACATGAATAACACATAACATGACAAAAATTAAGACACAGCTACAAAAATACATATAAGTGCACATAAATGACTTTTACTAATAAATACGCAGGTTTGCTTCATATTGTATGCCGGGCTAACCTAGAGCAATCGAACTATTTCGGTTGGATGGTCAACGATAGTCAAGTAGTCAATATTGTCAAATAGTACAAAAACTCACTCTTAGGAACTGTAAAAAGCTAACAGAGCCTTTAATTATAATAAGAATTCCCATCCCTTACCCTGCCCACCTTCTTGCCAGATTTGTTAGCAACTACTTCAGGAATCTGTGATCGATTTGGATTCTTTCCAGTAATAGGTGCTGCTCCCAAATCCGATGTGCGACTTGAAGAAGTATGTTCTCGGCTTCCAGTACTTCTCTCAGCACCATTGCTTGTTGTGGGCGATAACACATTACCTTCAGCACCTGGCTGATTTCTAAAGAAAAAGGCATATGTTACTATTTAATGATAACGCAAATTCACCAACTTGCTGCAAAGATGTGTAATCATTACCTGGCATAATACTATGACACCAGCAGCGATAAAAAATGCGGTGAAGTTTCTTGTTGAAAGATTTAAATACGTTTTTCTAAGCACGAATATCAAGTTAGCGACTACAGCGAAATACAGAACACACCATATGAGATTGAACAAGAGGCAGTATAGAAGAAGCGTCAAATAGTCATAGTTGTGGAGCATGTGTAGGAAAACAAGAACCAAAGTAGAAGCTGGTTGTGATTCATAGAAGGTCACTGGGTTGCCATTAGAATTTTAGAAAAGAATTCCCTGAATTTTCCCTAATATTTTCAGTGAATTCCGACTCATGTCCCCACAATTTTCCCTGATATTCAATACGGATTTTTACATTTCTTTGGACAAATATGGGCTTTGGGAGAGCTTTACACGTATTTTCGACAAGTTGAGTTTTTCGTTCACAAAAAACATACAGAGCATTGCATCATAAGGATTGCACAAAACAGAAAGATATTAAAAAGGTAAAATTTGGCGATTGTCAAGCTAAGTCGCACTCAGCTGGTTGTTTAACTGCGTACATTAAGTACCAAAAATTTCGGACACTTTTAATTTCGGACAAAAGCATATACGAAACTAATGATGTCCAAAGTTTTAGGTGCCCAAAATTTAAAAGCGTCTGAAATTTACTAAGGCCATATATTTTGCAAATCTTTTTAGCATTAGTAGATTCGCTAGGTACTTTCTGCACAACATTGTGTTATTTGATCTTTTTAATCATGTAGGTTCTTCCTGACAATTTGCTTATTATTTTCCACATGTATCTATGGGAAAAGGAATCCGATTGGGGGTTGAAAATAAACAAAGAGTTGGGGTCTGGCTGAAAATTTTTTAATTTCTTTATCTACAACTCCTGGATATGAGGAGCTTTCCAGGAGCTTTTAACAGAACTGAAATATATCTTTTCACTGCAGAAGTCGATGCTCGAAGATGAGGAGGACGCATCAAAACCATAGCTTTTCAGAATCCTTCAAAATGTGACTGAATATCCCTATAATCTATCTCCAAACACAAATGGGGTGGTTGGGCCTTGTATGGATCAAAAAATGCTTTAAAAAGGTTAACATTTGGCAACTTCATTACATAGTACCTTATCGGACAAATTTTGTCGGGCAAATTTTCCTTGGGCGATATTTTCGTCACTTAGACAAAAATTCATCACTTTCGCCCGACAATGTTTCACCCGATAGGGTAAAGGTCTGAGTTGAAGCGTGCTCCTCAAGTTTAGGCATCAATATCTCTGCAATGGAAAAAGAATTTTTGATTCTACAAAAGTACCTGCATCCATATAGCCCAAAATTATCATAGTCTTTGACATTATGAATCAACTAAAACTTCAAAATCGATCTCAGACCCCCCTACCTCCCTAAAAAGATTGAGCCAAATGGAAGGATCCACCATGGATCTACTAATATATTTTGAACCAATTTTGGAACACTATTAGACCACTATCATCAAAGGAAGATATTAGTTTTGATGAAAGTTTCGATTAGTTTGGATTGAATTATGTCCGAAATGTGTCGAGTATCCTGAATTTTGTTCGAAATTTAATTGTCCGAAATTATGCATTTTTTGTCCCAAAATTAATGTCCGGAATTCAAATGTCCGAAATTTTTGGTAAGTAATGTATGAGGAAAGTCATTGCCCTGAAATAAAATTCTTGATTTTCCTTAACTGAACATAAAATTCCCTGATTTTCCTTGAATTCCCTGATTTGGGAGGCAACCCCCGGTGAAGGGAAGAACTTTACATTAAATGCATTAAACAATTCCTGCAAAAGAAATTACCATGTAGACAAAATGAAAAATACTTTGGAGTAACAATACTCAGGGGTCGAAATAGCCATATGACATCGGAAACGTCCGACACAAGTAATCAAACTGCCGGTAGAACTAGACCAAAATTGTGAAAATGTCGGACGATCACCGATGGTGAATGGGACATTTTTATTTCACCAAGCACTTCATTTCAACTGAGTCAAAATCGGGACAGTGATACCCAATCTCTTCATGTTCAGCTACATAAATGATCCTACTCAACTGTGAGTGCCATGTCTGCAATAATCAAACCAGTTTGACTAAAGTTCGAAGAATGTCCGATACCATATTTTTTTCCTGATTTTCACCTCTGAATAATGACCCCATTGCCGAAAACGCAAGCAGTAGTTCCAAGCAAACTACAATTAAAAGACTATAGCACTTGCTTCCACCCACCTTGATGATCGCTGAGTTTGCATTGGCATTCTACCCTCTCTATTTCCTCTCCCACTTGACCGCGCGGATCGGGCGACAGATTGCCCAGAACTACCAGCATCACTACTTCCACCAGTTCTGCTTATGAAACTAGCATCTATAGTTATGCTATCGTGGCTGTTTAACTGTGGAGGAGAAGCAAATAACACAAGTTAGCATTCAACTCAATAGGCAAACAAATACCAACCAAAATATATGTGGCTTAGGATAGTGAATCATTTCAACTGTTTAGCAGACATTTAATTTCAAAAACTGCTTAGGAATATCTGAAGAGTCGTCATGGATATGAAAGTATTGACTATTTTACTTGTTTATTCATGCATTGTCATACTTTCCTTTACACCAGGGGTCACCAACCTCCTGCCCCAACTACCACTCAATCCGGCACCAGTGCTTTTGAAAAAAAGTACATTTGCTATTGCATGTGGTTCCTTTTGCAGCTCTCGTAATTTGTCGATTCAAATTTTCCTACAGCAGCCCCCAGACTGAACAGCTCTATCTAAATTTGGGCCCTGTGTCCCCTGCATCTGGCTCCAGCAAGGGACTTTGGCCCCAAAGTCCAAAAAGGTTGGTGACCTCTAATCTACATAATCTTTCTTTATTCATTCAAATGGCTACAATCAAACACGTCCCATTCCTAAGGGGGAGTCTCTTATCTTCTTATCTACATTTTCATCCCATTTGGGCAATTGCATCATCGACCCACCAAATACTGATCCCTCTAATAGCTTCTCCTGGCCTAGATACAAGCAGCTCCTGCAATGCTTCGAATCACAATTCCATGAAGCATTCCTGAGAAACCAGTCAATTATGATCAGATCTCCGATAACTTTGGCCCCTTGAAGCAGGAGGACACATTTAAGCTTTCATCTTCTGCCAATATTAAAATAACTACTATGACAAAAGGAATTAACCCATATTTCCCTTTCTAGTCTATTTCCAATTCTATGGTAGCTCAAAAACCCACATGCTCACAGATCACAAAGGAAGTTTTCAAAGAAAAAAGATAAGAGTTCAGCAAATGGAAGGTTAAGTTAGATCTTACAGATGTCGAAGGTTCTAATGCCAGAAGAGAAGCTAGCTACACAACTATCTCTGCAGTCAATCATGTTTGAATACAAACCTTGCCAGCAATCTGTAACAAGAAAGATAACGCCGTTGAGAAAAGTATTAATTACAAATTGCGCAGTGACAGTAAGGTCAAAGCGTCAAAATTCTAAGGACTCCTCAGTTAGAAACCACCAATTTGTATTCTACAAACTAGTGATTAACATGATTGACTGCACATTTCATCTTCCAAACTACGTACTAAAATCTGTTGAATCTGGCAAACATATGCGCTATCTTGCGTCAATATTGTCACAACGCATATATACGGCATCTGTTGCTGAATACCGTAAACGTAATGTGGCAATTCCAAAATGTCGATAAATGCTTACTGATAGATAGACCGCTAAAGTTTTACCATGAAGAATTGTCAATTGTAACTGTGGATTGACATCCTTGCTCTCATAATAGTTAAAACAGCCGTATATGATTCAGATCAGAGGTTGTGAATTAATAGAAAATTGCAGGAATATACATCTATCATTTTAGACACACACTAAAGAAATGTAGGACCTCGTTCTCAGAGAGAATTTAGTATTCTATTCCACCTTAAGCATAAGAAATTATATTGTAGATGCTGGAATTTTATACTAAGAGACAGAAGTTCTCATTCGAAAGATAATTCTCCTTTTGAGTGCTCATGATTGAGATCCCTACTACACTCTTCGAACGTTTATCTCAACTGCATTTGCAAGTCTATGAGTCTGGATCGTCGCGGGAGATATACATAATTTATATACCATTGCCTCCTTTTAAGGATGCACTGGGGAGGCGCCTAAACAGGGGTATCATTTTCTCCATAAGGTATACGCAGGACTGAAGAGCCAAATTGAATGGAAAGGAAAGGCAAATACCCAGTACGGCACTACTCTCGCTAAAAGATAGTAGACGAAGTCGCTGATGTATATGTGAGAACCTTAAATAGACCTTTGGTCCATCTAGTAAAAGATGAAAGAGAATAAAAGATAATCAAGACTGGCAAATGAGCGGGCAATTGCCGTAGGCAGTAAATAAAGCAAAAACTCTTGTGCAGCTCATATAGAAAGCTCTACAACAACAACTTCTCCCAAACGAAGCAAACACGAGGTTTCTACTATGAAAGTCCAATTCATATCAAAGACCTAATTCAAGCATTCATCGCATTTCATTTTCTTTCTCATACACGTGCCCTTTTTCCACCGTACAAATTTGTCCAATTCTCCTCCAAAATATGACATAACTATACAGCCTTATTAGCCCTACTTTTCATTCTGTGATTCAAGAAGCTGAATGCCAAGGCCTCTATACTGAAATTTTAAGGTACCCATAGGGAATTTATATACTATTAGCTTTCTACAGGATATGTGAGCAGAATGCTTATTGTCTAGATTTACTGAATGGAAAAACCAATTGCGCTCTAGCATCTACCATCCCTTACGCTACCTAATAAAATTCATAAAACCCCAGAGGATGTCCTTAATATCCATAAAGGGTGCATTTCATTGGTGCAGGGCAACACACTACCTGTCACAATTATGACAACCAATTCCCGAAGTCTGTAATGTTTTCTTGTTTTCTCATCTAACAACTAATTACAAAATCATTTGTAATTACGCTCCTAAATCATCCCAGTCCTCTCACTAAAGTTCACTTCAAAGACATCCATTTCATCAACAGCCCAGCCTTATCAAGTATCAAAACTCCTTTCTAATCAAAGTTTGGCAGCTGAATTGTCCAACGCCTTCTCACTCTCCCTTTATTGGGCGCATTGTAATATGCTCTTGAACCTTTCCCAAAAACAAAAACGAAGAAAACAACACAACACATCAAGGGTTAGCAATCAAAATGGGATGAACGGATACGTAGAGACACGTGATCAGAAACAAAACACCATATAACTCTTCACCCAATTTCTTCGTTCCTCACTGAATTGTGTAAGGGGTCTAATATTTAACTATGGCATTGATACATGTACCATTTATCATATATGTATTATGGCAATAGACCCAATAACTGTAATGTAACTATGAGCTTTTGTTGTTATGCTTTAGTGTCTAATCAGCAAGTATTTATACCCCAAACTGCTTTCTGGACCCTGTTTGCGTCAGATCTATGGCTAGTAGATACCTTTATAGAAACTCGCCAATTGCTATTTTGCGAGTCTTGGCGAGTTTTAACAGCATTCTGGCCAAGTTTGCCTAATTTTACCAGCTCAAATAGCGAGCCTTCGTTTTCTAGAAAAATTTTATCTTTGGCGATCTAAAATCCCAGAAGGCATAATGATTTCTATCTAAACACCGTTCAACATGGTAAAAGCAGTGCCAAATTTTCTTCTCACAAAAAATGCAGAAGGAAGAAATTTTCTTACTCTTTTCTCATCAAGCAGCAGATATGTTGCCATAACTTCGTCGTATTTGTTAGTAACTAGCGATTCTTTGATTTCATCCGCAGAAAATCCCATTCTCATCATAAGTTCTAGGTAGAGAATCACCAAGCTTCAAAATAACGCTTTAACATTACATAAGAGATCACAATACAAACAGCCAAATCAAATATTCCATTACTTCTAGAAAAACATTCACGTCTATGAATAGCATCTAAATGGGATAGGCTGTTCAAATTTTGGTAAGTAATAACGCTAAGCACATTTGGGCAAGTATATGCGAAACCCGAAGCATACGAATGAAAGAACAATCTAGCAGAGATCTCAAAACCACAAAATCTTATCTCTTTTTCCAATGCATCAATGGCTAATGTACACGAGACGCTAAGGATAATACTCAAGATTATCACTTCTCCAATTAAGGCTATCTTGCATGAGACCTGTATGCATGCAAACATATAAACCCAGATATTTGGAAGAAGCGCCTACGTTATCCACACAACTTCAGTCTATCTAATCAATGGAGCAAACAGCATAATTTTCAAAAATCTAATTATGCACTGCATTGAACTTTAGACCCCACAAACCAGTCTTACTTAAATTGAACACAGAATAACAGAATAAGGGCGAATTAAATTTCCTGATGCAAAATCAAGACAATAGACGCCAGTATATACAGTCTATTCACACTAATAGAAAGAAAAATCAAGGGAACATCAAAGATACCGAGTCTGCTCTTATCATTAAGATCCGGTACAGGCTCTAAGTATGGTTTTAATTCATCATTTTCATATCCAATATTCATCCATTTATCTTGCATTATGACCTATATCAATAAAAGAAGCAGGGGAAATATATTAATTGACAAGGTATAATAGCATTTTTGTGATAGAAAAGATGATCAAAGACCATGTTAACTCTAAAAACCAATCTATCCTCAAGACAGTAATTAAAGAGTCAAATGGAAGATGACCGGAACCACTAAGGGCATCAGTCTTTGTATGGGCTTTCGACTAACGATGTGATCCATTCAAATATAAAGGTTAAAGAGAGAATTATGCAGAGCATGTAGCAATTATAAAATGATGAAAACTATATATATTAAATGCAAATAAACGAAGCAGTACCTCAAGTGGGGCTCTCTTTTCTGGATTTAAAACTAGAAACTTCTTTAGCAAATTCTCACAATCTGCAAGGTAAATTCACCATGATGAGATTAGATGAAAAAGTTCGCAGCAATATGAAGACGCGAAATTTTCTAGAGTGGCAGGAGAAAAAAGATAAAATGGAAAAGTTCCCAATTTAAAAGAGCAAACAGAAAATTTGCGAAAACCAATCGCATTCTTTTTCTAAATCATATCGAGGGAAGGAGCTTTCACTAGATTACACAACCTATTTAGAAAACTCCCCCTCATTCAACGCATTATATATAAACTCTTGAAAGCCCCTTAGTACACGTGTTTTTATAAGAAGAAGTTCATAAGAAAAATAAGACTCCAATAGTCAAAATCTTAAGAAAATCTTTAGAAAACCACGAAGCTCAATTTCCAAAAGCTAGTGTTTTTATTGGCCAAAAATCGATATTTCGTTGCTATTGCATTCAAAATGTAAAAGATGAAATTCAAATTCAGGTATAAAATATTAATAACGAAAGTGTCAACCATTCCAGCCAGTTTACTTCAGTAAAAGTTAAGAAAAATTTAGGAAAATCGGGAAAAGTAAAGAAAATTGAGGCTCAGGTAAAATGACGGTTTTCTTATAAAAGACAGCGTGTATTCTAATTCTAATTGTGTTTTGCGGTGTTGAATAAAACTGATGGATATGCACTGAAAATGAAAAATGGAGCACTTCAATAACCGTTTCAATGCCTTCTCAAACTATTCAGTAAATGAAAGCACGAATTATCAAGAGAATCAAAATCACACCTGTTGACATATAAAATGGGATACGATATTTCCCTCTAAGAACTCTCTCCCTAAGTTCCTAAAATATAAGAGGTACAGAAGATGAAACGCTTGTGCAACGGAATAGAAATAATGTCAAATATGATCACGTAAAACAAGGTGATGAGCCATCAAAGCAAAAAGCAACAGACACAACAAGATACCTATATATGATATCCTAAATTAATATGGAGTCATGATACTCTGCAAACATATGTAATTGATATCTATCGTTATTGGCCATTTAAGAGATAACCAAAACTCCTAAGACATCGGCATAAAACACAGTTCCATAAAAATTCATTTCTTCATCAAGACAAATTTATCTTTCAGCATTAAAAAGGGCAATTGAATTTCCCTCGCAGAAAATTGCTAGTAATCCTTTATGGTAAAAATTGATACCATTAACAAAGAACTGGGATTGCTCGCAGACGGAAAGGTCAAAAGATATTTACCTTTAAGTTTTGACCATCAAAAGGTAAAGATCCACTAACTAATGTATATAGAATTACTCCTAAGCTCCAAACATCGACTTCTGGGCCATCATATTTCTTGCCCTGGAACAGTTCTGGGGCCGCGTATGGTGGGCTACCACAAAATGTATCCAATTTATTTCCAGGTGAAAATTCATTGCTAAATCCAAAATCGGCAATCTTTATGTTCATATCTGCATCGAGCAAAAGGTTTTCCGCCTAGAAAACAATTTAAAGAATTCGATATGTACTAAACGCACAAGTGTTTCTAAAAAAGTACAAAGTCCATATAATATACGCCGCTAGCGTACATAGTGGGCCAACTTACGGTGTTCCATGAACAATCACTAATGGTATGTAAAAGATAAATAAAAATAAGTAATAAATTAACGAATGATGTGACACTCTCGTTGTAATTAGCATGAAATCCAGGAAAAATGAAACATCAGATCAAAAAGAGATTGAACACTTGCAATTATGGTCTAGCGGAATATCTTGATACAATGAAAATGCCGTAAAAACATGCTGGATCGAAATCGTAGGCAACAATAGATTTGACAGTCAGGCATCCACTATTGGGAGAATTGCATATTTTCACACTTTAACATTATGGAAATATATACTTGAAAAGGTAATGGAGTGCCGCTGGTAAATCTTGTTTCTTTACTGTAGTACTACAATGTGACTACTGTTCCACGAAAGACTAAACAAGGTGTCTGCCAAATCAGGGGAGTCATTTTCCTTGCTAAACCTCTGATTTTCCCCTGATTTATACCCTGTTTTCTCTGATTCCAAATAGATCCTGTGCAAAACCATACACTATGATGGTCACAATGCAAGCCTCTTTAAACAAATTATAATCTATTTGATCAATGAAGTGTGCTTCAACTTTCTCGTGAAAAAAGCAAAATGTTTGCAGAATTTATTTTCTTGCTCGTTTTTCAGTATATTTGGGAATCAATTCATTAGAGCGAGAAAAACAAACAATTTTCCTGACATTTCCCTGACTTTGTCTAAATTTAGTCACTTTCCCTGACTTTTCCTTGTTATTTGAAATCAAAACAAACTTTCCTGATTTCCATGATTTGGTAGAAACCCGGCAAAGGAACCGGTCATTATTTATGACCGGGATTGGGACCGAAGATAAAATGGTTGGGTAAAGATAGTTTTTAGGTGAGTAAAGGTTGGATATCAAGAAATCGGACAAGACAAAGGGGTGGGTAAAAAATATCAAATTCTGCTTTAAAATGTATAATCCTGACCAAAAACATTTCGTTTGACCGATTTTTCTTTTTTGAAGTAATGAGGATTATTCAAATCTTTATCAGAGGGTTGGTTACACTAGTTTTCCACCCTTTAAATGGTTGGGTATTGAATTTTTGAATATTGCAGAAACATGGGTAGGTCAATTTGGTAATCATAAACCGCCTTACTTTTACCATCCCCTTTTACACACTTTCTTTTATAAGAAACTGGCTTATAAGAAACGAGTACTAGGCCGGTCAAAAAAAATAAAGAACTCTAGTACTTTGTTCAAGAAAAATTAAGAAACTGTACAATATCAATTTGTCTAAAAATGAGTATATTGACTTGCTTCCACCCGTTAATTGGTACGATATTTGTTTGAAAGACTGTAACTTGTTATTTTGATCTGCTTGGACATTTTTCGTGACGTTGAGCAGTTATATCTACCCAGAAGTATTGGAATTTCAAACAATAAGGTGAGTTTCGGTCTCGAAAATAAGTACCCAATGAAGACACTTTTAGTACTGGAATGCCACATTATTTCTGTCAAATTAAGAAACTTTCAGTACTAGGTGCCGATCGAAGTTTCTTATAAAAAAACTTGTAAATAATGACCCGTCCTTACACTCTTACCTTTCTAAATAATAGGAGATATAGCTCTAAAAATCCGCGTTCCCTCCCCTGTTCAAAGCACGCTGAAAATAGTGGTAACTATCACAATAGATCAGAGATGTAACCCAAATGAATAATAAAATGAGGCAAAAAGCTGAATACATGCAATCCGCCAAATGAATGGACTGGTGCGTGACTTACTTTTAAATCCCTATGAATTACGTGTTTCTGGTGGCAATATTGCACAGCGGAAACGATCTAGAAATACAATAAGAAATTAAATTACGACACCGAACACTCTCTAGAATATTGCACACAGCTGGTGGTGTGCGACAAAACAGTATTGCAACGTAAGTGGTTTTCAACAAAGACACGATCCTATTGCAAAATCCTTTACAATAAATACAGATGGTTAAATCAAGATAAGCGATCTGATAAAGAATACTGAAGTCAAAACAAGCAGATGATCTTTCCTGACCTGCATGGTAACCTGCTGTTAACAATGACGTGCCGACAAAGCGCTACGCATTCCAGCAAACATACACAAATACTACCAGCAACTAAAATCGCTTCAATTCTTTTTGGCTTCCCTGTAACTTCTTCCTCCCAGAATTGTCAAAGACCCTCTGTTACAAAGCCAATTAAAAGTTCAACATAAAATACCGCAATGCTTTCATTAAGCGCTCACCCAATTCAAAAAAATAAGGTCGAAAAGGGCCCATTCTTCTGTCGTAGAGAACAGGGCTCATAGCACATTCAAGGCCTTTTTCTGGCATTTAATTAGAGAATAAAGGAGCGTAAATCAATAGAGATATAATAAGAGTCTATTCTAGCTTTCCAATATCTCATTGTCAATAGTTTTTTCTTTTCTTCAAGCTTTTGCACCAAAACTTCTGCAAATTTCATGTTACTTGTCACTGCTGTGTACTTGGCTAAAGCCTTGAGACCAATTTTTTACTTTCTTTTGCGAACAATGTCAGTCTTCAAGTTTTTCTTTTTCTGCTATCTATTGTTTTTATTTTATTTGAATTGCCCGGAGATCCATTTTAATAAACAAGACCTCTTCATATATGTCTCCACCTCGAATAAGCGCCCACCCTTGCAATTCAAAAATATTATAAGCACCCGGGCGCTAAATCAAGGCATTACGGTACCAAATTAGCTGCTGATACACTTGGCAAGAAATACGTTGCTGTTTGGTTTCAAATGAAATTGATGTTAGAGCATAATGATATACTCCGTTCACAAATTAAGGTTCTTATTAACTCAATACAGATAAAAAGACGAAAGAATTACTGAAGAAGATCAAGATCACTTCAACTCAATTAAACTTGATATAAACCCAACAAAATACACGCATCTTTTACAGGAACCTAGTTCAAGACCTGGTTCTAAAATTTCCCTATTTTTTATTAAACTCTTAAATATTAGTAATAAAAATTCCGTAATAGTTTCTAAATCAACACTACACAAATAATGCCATAAAAGTGGGACAAACACCAGGAGATATCAAACTGCTGAATTTTACTTTCAATTTTGGCTAGAACTCAAGGCTAAAAGCAAAATCAGGGTAGGAAAGCTTTATAAATGTATCTTTGTGAGTTATAGCTGTAAATAAATGGGACCAGCGCCCTAATTCTTGACTGTTTGCAGCTATAACTATTTTTCAAATTGAAAAGTTCCTCAAGTTTTTTTCGTTAGTAGTATAAGCTCTTTAAATATTTCGGCCGTCTACATGTGGGTTCCCTATAAACTGGTTCCTTACAAAAAAGTGCGTACGTTCCATATAAAAATCCAATCATTTTCTGTAAGGATTACTTAACAAACTAATATACTGCCGATTAAAAATAGAGAAAAATCAAACGACTAAAATTGAGCGGCTCGTGCAAAAGGTAACTACAAAGATACTTTATGTCTAAGGAATTACGGCTGACATAAGAACTTCTACTTTTCCAAGTCAACCTCAGGCTACGAACCCAAAGTACCAGAAAATTAAACCACTTTCTAACAATGTTTACAGCCTTATCTTACAAATAACTACCGCCATAATAAATGAACAAAAAAATAAATAAACTACACACATATATTAAATAGTCGTACCTCTACAATTTTCTTAAAATATACAATTTTCCATGGGGAAATATAGTGCATTGACGTTTCGCTTTTGCTTCACGAAGCATCTTTTTGCAAAACAACATAGTTGACAATTTAAGACAACAATAAAAATAAACAACCAGTAAATAACCTGTCTGAATTTCCCTCTAGCTTCCTTTTCTTTCATTCTCCCGTGTGCCACAAGATAATCGAATACTTCACCTGAATCAAAAGACACATCATCAAGGAACCATAGTAGAGCCTTTTAAATCTACTATTACAAATTACTATCTATCAACTTTTTTGACCACTTTCAAATTTTTATTTGATTGTAAGATTATAACTAGGGACCCTTTACTAGTTTTAGTTTATTTTGATTTTCATAGGTCACACATTGATAACAGCAATGATATGCTGAAGTGCTTTATCCTGTATAAATATTCGTATTATTATTCGTATTATTATTAACCATGGAACAACCCAGAACTTCTGAACATTTAATTCTTTTTCTTATTATTTTACTTTTGAGTTATGTTGTATGTTTATTATCATTATTATTCTGGTTACTTTTCACGTATAGTACAAACTAGCCAATGGTACACTACC
>WIPJ01000274.1:264732-281724 GCA_018155075.1 Cassiopea andromeda
TATATTTATATATATATATATATATATATATATATATATATATATATGCACTTGACTCAGGCCCACTTGGTCCTGGGTTCAAGGCCCACCGCACACCATTGGTGATGTCAGGAAGGGCATCCGAGTCCTCTTAGCGGCACCCTCCATGCCCCAAGAGATTGGGGAAACAAAGGTAAAATTGAGAAATAAATATATATGTTTTACATGTGTTCCTCTCAAATGGTTGTAACATTTCACAAGGAATATAAACTTAAATTCACTTGGAAATGGCTATTTTGCTTTCCAAATAGGGAGCTTTGTCAAACCGATGTTAGTGGTTCTTTAGTGAACAATTCAGTAGTCTTTTCAATTCAACATATGAAACAATAATACTACACATTATGCTCTGAGAACCTTGATAATATAATACTAAATTCAAAAAAACCCATAATGTTATAGGAAGTTGCAATACATATAATGATCTCTTACATAGATTATTAATTCAAGCACAATTCTCTCGATTTACCTCTGTTTCCCAGTAATTCCTTGGGGCTGGGAGGGTGCCTCTCAGTGGACTTTAGTTCTGGAACAAGCATTTAGGACTTGATGCCCTTCCTGAAGTCACCAATGGTCTGCGGTGGGCATCAAACCCAGGGCCACATTGGTCTGGATCAAGTGCATTGCCGCTAGGCCACAGCTACTCTTAATTCAAGCACAATACTGATATTCAAAGATTCTACCAGCAGTTTTATTGTTTCATATGTTAAATTGACAGGGCTCGTAAAAGAGTTCTAACAATTATTATCCTTTGGTATATCTTCATCAGTACACTCAATTTAAAATGTGGTATCAATAGCATAAAAAACAATGATCTTGGATGAATAACAAAACTCTGTGTTAATTCTCTATCAAAGTTTCAGGGTACTAGAATATACTTAATTCTTGGTCCTTGCAATCAAATTCAAATTGACATAAAATTAAGATCTGCACTTGCAGCAAAAGCAAATTAATAAAATAACACATATAACAATTGTGCACTTGAGCATTTAAATTCTGCAAACTGGTTGATAGACAATAAAGCCTAACAAAGGCTGTAAATTCTCAAAAGTGATAGAAATACTCATTACTTAGTTTAGCAATTGACCACTTTTGATGAAAACAAGTAAAAACATAGGTTGTGAGATACCCTTTCTAACATTCTTCTTTCAACAGAACCTACCTACAAATAACAGCAAATTCTACACAACACTATGCCTTGATGGTAAAAATTTTGAAAAAGCTTACAAAACTGTCATAAGATAAGACAGAATATCCTATTATTAGAAGGTAGAGACTTGCAGCCTTATTATATGATAGCTTTGCAAATTCTGGCCAAAGCAAAGCTTCTTTTTTGGTGATGGTCAATGCATTCATATATGACTTGGCAATATTATGAAGAGAGAACGTACAAGGTTGCCATAGCATTCATGGTTGCTACTAGTATTCCAGGCAACAATCTCTTGATTATCCATAATATTTTCAGTGACATTCAACTCATTTTCTCCTGATTTTCACTGCCACTCTTACAGCCCTCAATTAGGATTATATCATTCCCTAGGGACAAATTATGTGGTTTGGAAAGCTTTGACACAATTTCTGGCCATTCAAATTTCTGGTTTCATGAAGCACAGAACAGTGCTTCTTAGTGATTACACAAAACAGAATAATATAGAAGAGTAAAATTTGGCAATTGTCACACTCAACTGGACATATGATTGAGTATGGAGAAAACCATTACTCTGAAATAAAAAAACATGAAACTTAAACTTCCCTAATTTTCTCTACCTAATTGAGAAAATCATTCTTTTTACCTAATTTTCCTTGATTAAACATAAAATTCCTGATTTTCCATGAATTCACTGAATTGGTGCCAATGTCAAGTATTTCAGGAAAAACCCCCTGATTTCCCCTAATATTGCCAGTGAAATCCTACCCATTCCCTCAATTTTGCCTGATATTCTTATAGCCTTCAACTAGAATTTTATCATTTCTTTGGACAGATTATAGAGAGCTTTCACTCTATTTCTAGCCATTCAAATTCATGACTTAATAAGCACAGGGCTATACTTCACAAGTACTTCAGAGAACAAAATCATAAAGGAAAGGTTAGAATTTGGTGATTATCATACTCAACTGGATATGTGATTGAGTATGAAGTCATTGCTATGAAATAAAAATGTAAGAGGCCTAAAATTTCCCTGATTTTCCCTGCTTTTATGAAAAATTTTTCTTTTCCATCTGATTATCCCTGATTAAATATATACTTTGCTGATTTTCCCTGAATTCACTGACTTGGTGGCAACCCTGGTGTTTACCATATATGGTAATATCAATCATGCATTCACCAACTGGTTATCTTGTGGAAAAGATGATCCAAGCTACAATCTAAGTTTTGAACTATCAAGCTTTCTAAATTTCAAAATGTACTGTATGACCTTACCTTCAGGTTTTAAATAACATGACAAAAACCATAATAACTTAATCAGTAAAATGGGAAGCAGATGCAATGAAAATAAAGAAAGGCATTATTATACTTCATGAATAAATGTCATTTACTTGAATGAGTAAGTTTGACAGGAAACAAAGGGCTTCAAGAACTGAAAGGACATAAAAGCTTTTGCAGAAACTTCAGTGTGTCATATAAAAAAGATTCTATAGCTTGACATCTACCTGCCTCAAAAAATACAGCCTGTGGTGTAGACTGTGAAACATACTCCACTGTTGATCAATTTACATAACACATGGCTCTTTTGACTAAAGTAAAAAGGTAATTTAAGGAGCAACCCCAAACCTTGAGCACTACAGTACTTTACCTAAGATGTTTCTGGCGGACATCTAGTGCTATATGTTCAATGATAAGACAGAAGAAACTTGCTGAAGTGTGCAGTTCTTTTCAACTTCTGCCCTGACATAAAACATATTTCCCAACTGCCTAATAAAAACATTGAAAACTTCTACATATGGGCAAAATAACCATTTGCCCTTCTAACCCCAGTAGATGAAGTACCTGATGGGTACAAACTGAAATATACAAAACAGACAGTATCCATGAATCTTGTCAATTCTCCTAACAGAAAGGAACTTTGAGGAGTATGATTTCAGTAGGATAATATCAAACACGCATTGAGGATTTCAATTGCGTACCACTCATTTCTTGCACGATATTGCGGTTAGATACAAGCCATCACTTCAACAGACAGCAATTAAGTTCAAACAGATTTCTAAATACAAACAAACAAGCCTCACCTCTCGGCTAGTTGGTAAATGCTTGGCTAGCTTGACTTTGGCGAAGTTTCCTTTACCAATTGTCTTGATCAATTTGTATTTTCCAATATAAACATCATCCGCACCAGTGGTGCCTCGGTTCCTGCTCGCCCTTGTTGATGAGTGGCCGTCTTCACCCTTATCACAAGCGAAATGTGTTATAATCGGATACCGGATTACTTCGTACAAAAAATCCATACCCAATCTACCATATCATAATGTACCCATACCTTCAACACATTCTTTCGGTATTTCCTTTAATATTGTTGATTATTGTCACCTAGAGCGTCATGCATTATATGGCGCCTAAAGCTGGAAATTATGAGTATTTTAGGCGATCCTATTTAGTTAAAGTCTAATATCAAAGCAAAGCTGTGCGTTATCATGCATCCCCCATAAGTAGCAAATATATCTGAAGTACTTACTAACAAAAATCACAAAGAAATACCCTTGCGGCAGGAAGTCAGCGTAACTCAACATTGTGGCCTAAATCCTGTTTGAAGCATATGTCGATAACAACTCTGATAAATAAAATTGGCATTGACCAATCACCTGCTAAATATCACTAAGTATTTCTATTATATGAAAATGTAAGAATCATCTAACGCATACCCTATTTCCTCTGCTAGAGCCGGTTGTTCTGCTTGATCTTGAATGCCCATGGTGCGAGGGACCATGTCTCGCATCTGCGTTTTCCACTACAGTTGGCAAGCCTGCCTTTCCAGACATCTCTCTCACAGACTACCAGCCAAAATGAGAACTATCTTGCCATAATACGTTCATTCGTTTGCTGATAACTGCAAAAGTGATGAACAAGCGGCTTATGAGTACAATCTTCCGATCCTGGAAATTTGAAAGGGCGATGTTTTCACTCGCTTTATTCGCTCGACACCACGCATAAATTTACATTTCCTTCCAAGCTGGAGAGTATATACAGCTGTAGGTGAGGGCTAGCAAATCTCATGAACTAAATATTGATATGTTTCCTCAATGCTAGTAAAACTATCTGGTTAAGAAACAAAAATCACCCTGAACTGTGTCTTCCTGTAGCAATAATGAAAAGTCCAATATGGAGAGAGCACAGAACGCTAAATTTTTCTTCGCGCTTGACAGCGAGTAGGTCTCATAACGTGACGCTATACACTTAACCAACTTACAGAACTCCCTGTGACACGTTAAAATACCCCTTCTTCTCGATCCTGAGCATCAAGTTCTCCTACAACAGCATTGAACGGTGAAACTAGCCAAGCTACGTATGATACTTCCACTACACTTCCAATATGGAGAACGATCTTGTTTCATAAATCCCGACCCAGAAGCAAACAACATGTACTAGTGCCCAGACTCTCAAATTGTGTAACCGTTCGTCGGCCACTCCTTTTCAAGACCCATGGGCGAAAAATTGCATAGGGAGGAACATGGACGGGCTGATTAGGGAATAAAAGCTCAGAGGGTCATCAACTATAGTTAGGACATGGGTGGTCATGCTTTGGTGCAAATAATCAGCAAGAAAAATAGTTCTGGTACGAAACACGACCCAAAAATATGTTTTCTTGACTTGCACTAACAAATATAGCAAAAACAAACCTTAGCTAAATTTATGGAGAGAAAATGTAGACAGGCCAAGTATGCAGTTTTCCATTAATTTTGAAGTTTAACTGTAGCACTGCTGCCATAGTTTTTCATACAGACAGTTGTTCTTGGATCATGAAGCATGCAAGAAAGATGGTACAAACAATTTTCCCCAGTTCCAAACCAAGATAGGCACTAGACTCGTTTTCTTTCATCAACCCTTTCGGTGTGTTTTTAGATAGCTTATTTCGAAGGTTATGGTACTGGTTTTTGCTACAGTTTCCGTAGAAATACAATTAACTCACATTGAAAAATCACAGACATTGACTGCGAATTACGTAATTCAGAATTTTATGAAACCAAAAATATAATTGTGCACTGAACAACCCAACAAAAATAACATCACAGTACACTTCCTTCGTGGTGGACACCGTGTACACCTCAAAAGTGACGTCGCGTGAGCTCTTTTTGTAAGGGTGGAGTGTATAGCAATAATTTACCGACAGAAACTCACAAAAGCTATGAATTTACCGACAGGAGTGCGAATTTAGGGATAGAACCATTTTTCAGCAAGAGTTCCTTATTTTTATGTGGTGCGTTGATGCAGGCCATATTTTCAAGACTCTTTGACAATATCATGTGGTCATTAAATGACGAAAGTCATCGAATCTAAATTTATTGACAAGATCACCGAAGGCTGAAGGGTGCTACACCCGACATCCACCCCGCTAGCTACGCCCTTATATCTCAAGAGAAAGTGATGAGCTCAAAATTTACAGTCCTGTTTACAGCAACGTTTTTGAAAGATCATCAGATGAACATTGAGCTACATAATAACATTAAATGATGCAAAGATTTTGACAAGAAGAATCATATTCTCGTTATTCTATTTTTACCATAAGTCAAACAACTATCTCATCGATCATTTCTGATATTGCAGATAGTTTGATGGTTCGCATGACTTTGGCGATGCTCGTCAAGCCAATAATACCTCTTAGAATTGAGCCTTTGTAACGAAAGTCCCCTATCGTCAAGAAACTCTGTGATACTGCCATACAACTTTCCTGTTAATACATTCTAATACAAACGTTGAAACAATACACATTGTGTTGTAAGTTGCGCTTATTTCAATGGCTTCTGTATTGCTTATTTATACTATGAAAAACAATGCATTCTTCTCTTATTATCTATCGCTTTGTCATGGCAATCTGAGCTCTACTTGAATGCTGTATGACTTCAAATAACAAATTTTGTCAAATATATACTAGAGAACAATTGGCAATAGTGAGACCGAAATTATACTCCAGATCCCAAAGAAGTTCTGATGCCGGATGTTAAAGCTAGAGCTTATCTAAATCAGTGACGTAGCTGGCTCTTCGTAGCTGGAGGGGGGTGTTCTTGGATGGCAATTTTCCCAAGGGGGCAGAAAGCCTAATAAGGCAGGAAAAACGACTAGCTCGAGGAAACTTAGGTGGTGGAATTAGCAAGGGAAGTGGATTTAGGGGGCAACGCCCCCCTCGCCTATCCTCAGCTACGTGACTGATCTAAATGGGAACCAAGGCCCCATGACCATTTTCATTTCCCTATTTTTCTGGATAAATTTTAAATCGTTGCTTGTTTTTTATGCCATACTTGCTGGGCAGTTGTGGGAAGGCGAGACTCCGGGAGATTGCCCGGTGGACCCCTTTTAGATCTCAAGTGAGTTTGAAAAACTTTTGACTTGGTGAATGCAGAATTATTGTTCTACGTTTTCTTATTCTGATTTACTGCTTTACTGGCTAAGCTGATAAAAATTATAAAAACAGTGTCAACAATGAAAATACATCCTTCGAATACTATTTTGCAGATTTATAAGTACAGGAAATATTGTGGGAAGCTTCCTGTTATCGTTTACTGTTCTTATGCCAGGGGACGCCCTTTTTGAATATAGGGGGCAATACAGAAAATGGCACTTTCGTTCTTTTGCTGAAAATAACAGGGGTCTAGACTCCCAAGGTAAACCTTCAGCATAAATTTCCCTAGTTGCGCACCTGGAATGGTCCCAAAAATCACCAGCTGTAACCGCTCCTAATTTCGAGCCACGATTCGAAATTAGACCCTAAATATCTTCACATAGTTTGGACTAATACTGTCGTAAGAATTCATTGAATATCACAAGTATATGTTTGCTATATTTAAAATTTAGAATTTGGTTTTCTTTTGCAACTTCGTTTCAATTCTCCAACTCCAAATATTAAAATTTTCATAAGCTGTAATTCTCAGACCCCAAATATTTTATTTTTCTTAAACTGCGATTCACACACCATAAATATGATGTTCTTGTAAAATCTTAGACTTCGAATTTTGACATGGTCCCCTTTGGGATTTTGAGCTTCTCTGAAGCTCTAAGGAATTTTTATTGCGACAGCAAATCATGCCATACAGCTTGGAAACAGGACTATTTCGTGCCCTACGTGGTTTAAAACCTCTTTCAAGTCCTATTCAATCTCCTGTCATTATCATCAAAGAAGATGTATGGCTTTTCTTGAATTAAAAACCACAAATCAACTCTGCAAGAATTAATGAAGAGGCATTAGCAAGAGTGTTTGAAGAATGGCAACAGATTTCAACAGAATTGACAGCAGCAAAATATCAAATTGACAAACTTTATCAATCAGTTTCATGACGCATAGAAGCTGTGCTGAGTCAACTTAGTTATCAAGCAAATTACATTCTTTTTTTTGCTGAGCTTCGATATTCTTAAGTTTTATTACCTTGGAGCCTTAAAGGTAACTTCGCCAGAAAATCAAAGAAATGTATTCAAATCTCTGTTAAAGTCTTACTTCATTATAAAGCAGCAGAATAATAAATTTGGTACCGATTGTGCAAAATAGAATCTAAAAACAGTATTAACCAGTATCAGCAGTATTTTGCCAAGGAGGTTTAGATTAAAAAGTGACAGATGTAGTCAGTGGCAGATTTTCCGGAAAAATCAGGGGAACAGAGGTGCTCAATTTGCAGACTATTTTAGAAGTAAACGAATACATTTCGAGCGAACGTGCATTTCTTGAGAGAAAAGTTGACAAGAGAATCGAAGTTCAGGTAAAAAAGTAGCTTGCTAATTAAAACAATGTATATTTAGCCTGTGGTTTACTACTTTTGTTAAGAATTTCCCAACACGATGTCACCTGGGGGTACTTTGGATAGACCTTTCAACATGTATTAGAGCATGAAAGAGATGGAAGGGACCTTCTACGATGGGAGAGGTAAAAAACAGTGCAAAATACCAACTTTTTTTTATAGAAAAACGGTTTATAAGAAAGTAACACTCAGCTGCTCAAAAAGTTAGAAAAGTTTAGTACTGAGCTTTTGAGGCTTAAGAGAAATTTTTAGTGTTTATGTATATAAAATTCAATTTATCTGTGTAAAAATGTCATTTATGTGATGCTGGCTAATCTCTAACAGTTTAACCTCTGTTATTTACTAAGATTTATCATCATTTCAAGTACACATGGAGCGTTTTCACTTTCCATTAATTTGCACGTACAAAACAATAGAACTCGAAAATTTGTGCTAAGAAAACCTTACGAAAGATTTGATATTGTAACCGTGGAAAAGTTATGAAAGTTTCAGCACTAGGCTAAAAGCTATTTTATAAAGAGCACGTGTATTGTAACTGGAGTAGCTTGCATGACAACATGGCGTGCAACTGCTCCATGATTTGTATGCTAACTTGACTTACTTGACTTATTGCTGTATCGCTGGAGGAGCAAAGGCTCCTTCTGCCTCAGCTGCCTGCACCACCTTGTTTATGAGGTTGCGCCACTCTACACGATTCTGTGCTGTTGTTCTAAGCTTTTCTAGATCTTGTTGGTTTCGGAGTGACAGTCGACTGCAATGTGTGGTCATGGTTTTCGTATTTCTAGATCTTTGGAAAGGGTGCTTGGTAGGGTGGTTCTTTCTTTTCCTCTGAAATTCTTGTCTGCTTTGTTTCTATCGAAGTAGTATGTCATTGTTTGGTTGGCTGGGATGTTCATATCTCTTCCTAATATGTGGCCGAAAAGTTTCCATCTTGCTTTTAGGATTGTGATAGACAGTGGTATTTCGTTGCACGTTTCATATAGCTTCTGTTTGGCAATGATGGTTGGATATTTTATGCCTAGGATCTTGCGCAGTTGTCTACGGCGGAATGAATTTAGTTGGTCTTCTTGATGTTTTGTTAGACCCCATGTGCCACAGTTGCATAATAGTATGGATTTTATGAGGCTTTTATATAGCTTTAATTTGGTGTCTTTTCTTATTTTATCTTTGCCGATCCAGATTGCATTTAGTTTTGAGATTGCAGTGGTGGAAAGTGGTTTTCTTCTCTCGATGTCTTTGTCTTCTCCTATCAAAGATCCAACTTTCTTTACTGTACACCAGTTCTCTTCGGACTTGTTTGTTTGTCTTTCGATACATGTATATTCTGTTTTGTCAGTGTTTACGTTGAGGTGGTTTGGGCGGAGTTTTTCTTGAATTTTTTCTACATCCCTGTAACCTGTGAGGCTGATAAAGTCAACGTCATCTGCATACGTGATTTCGGGTGGTAGGTCTTTGTCTTCTGGTGTTGTTCGAACGTCGCGTAGCGCATTTTCCAAGTATATGGTGAATAATACTGGACTTAGGCCATCTCCTTGGGGTGTGCCGGTGTTAGCTAGGAAGGAGTGATGTTCTGTAGCTCCATTGACTTTCATGTTTATTTTTGTGTTACTTAGTAGGAGTCTTACTATTCTCAGTTCATGTTCATCTTCTTCAATGATGTTTTCAAGGATGTCTAGCAATTGGGTGCAACTTGTGGTGTCAAACGCTGACATATCTATTCCTTTGATGTCGACTTTCAGCTCTTGTGTGATCGAGCACTTTGCTGCTACCCATCGGTGGGACCATACTACATCTGCTGTACTTCTGTCCGGTTTCAATCCACTTTGTCCCGATGATATGTATTTTGTTACTACAGGTCGTATTCTTTGTAGGCATATTAGTGAGAGTGTTTTTCTAATGGTGTTCAATAGTGTTAGGGGTCTTAAGATTTTTACTGGACCTTTGGGTTTGCCTGGTTTTGGTGGTGTTATCATTTCGCCCTCATTTATATTTATATTTTCATGTGTTTCGAACAGGCTGTTAAGGCAATTGGCTGTTTCATGTGCCAGTAGTGGTATGCTGTATTTGTAGAGTTCTCCAGGGATGCCATCTGGGCCTATTGCTCGGTTGTTGTTGAGCATTTCTGGATTTCTATTGCTGTGATTGGGTTGTTAAGTGTCTTGGTTCACCTTTATATGGATGGATATGTTGTGCGTCTCTACCTACAAATTTTTTTCTGCAGAATTCTGTTGTGAGTTTTATTATTTCATTTGGTTCTGTGACAAATTTACCTTCACTATTATGGAACTTGATGTTTTCATATGGCTTGCGATGTATTAATTTTGCTGCTTTAAACATATTTGCTGCATCATTGGTGTGGTCTATGCTGGCAACTTGCTCATCTATTTCTTTATTCCTACGCTCTTGCACTTTTGATGATATTTTATGCAGTATCTTGTTTCTATCTTTACGTAGTGCTGTGATTTTCTCTTCAGTTTTGCAGCATTTTATTTTAAGTCGCAGTTGTTTTTGTTGCTGGGAGAGATTATTTATTTCCATGTCCGGTGTTCTGTTCGGGTGTTTTGGCCTCTCTTGGAGACCCGCTGTTTCTAGTGCTGCATTTTTTATGATATTTGTGATTGTGTCCCATTTTTCTTGCGGTGTTGTTTTACTGTTGATGTTATTGGTTATGAGCTCATCTATTTTGCTTTGGTATTGGATTTGGACTAGCTTATTGCTGCTGACCGTTGTTACGGCAAATTTATGTTTGGTGTTTTGAGGCTTTGGTTTTGAGAGTTTGTACCATTCAATCTTGATGTCACATACTACTAGGCGGTGGTCTGAAGTAGTCATTGCTCCTCCATACGATCGAGCGTTTTGGAGTGTGGATTTGGTGGTTTGAGTGCATATTACAAAGTCAATCTGGCTTTTGTACTTCTTTGTTTTCTATCTGTTGTCCTTTGTTGGGACCATGTGCATCTGTGTTTAACTGGGTGCTTAAGGCAGTTTTAGCTAAGAATAGATTTAGTTCAGATAGAAGTTCAACTAGGAAGGCACCGTTACAGTTTCTAGGAAGCCCATAGCCGTATTTACCAATGAAATGCTCACCCACCTGTTTGCTACCTACTTTTGCGTTGAAATCTCCTGCTATGTAGACGAGTGATTTATTTTTTAGTTGATTTATGGTTGTTTTCAGCTGTTGGTAGAAAGTTTCTGTGACTTGGAGGTGCCTTTCTGTTATATTTGATTGTGGGGCATAGACATTGATTATGCTACAGACTTTGTTTGGACTCAGTTCTAGTTGCATAACACATATTCTTTCACACGCTTTCCAGAATCCCTTGATGTTATTTGAGATGCGTTTGTGTACCAAAAATCCTAAACCATATTGGGGAGTGTCACTCCCCAAAGGATAATTAACAGAAACAGATAATTTTACTATGTTTGTGGATTTGATCGTAGCCATCTTTGATTTTTGTATCTTGGAGACAGATTAGGTCGATGTTATATACCTGTATTCATCTAGATAAGCTTTCCTGATTGAAGTTGAACCTCCTCTGATGTTCTGGGTTCCTATGCGTAATTTGGTGTATTTCATTAGCTTCTTTGTGGTGGTTTTAAGGCATTAGATTGATAAAATGTGTTCGAACTTTTCAAAACACATCCCGGCGCATCACTACCGGCCTTGCATGCTAAAATAGACCGTTATTGCCTATAGAAATGTTGGCAATGTGCTGTTTTCAATAAGAAACCAGCTCGAAAGCACATGCTAAGACCAAAATATAAACACAACACATGTACTTCAAACTCTGTTTAGGATTGAATGTCAGTTTTATTCTGAGCCGAAATTCAAATGCAAGCAAATCCATTCGATCGTATAGGAATCCAGTTTTCTCCTAGTCAGTGGCGTAGCCAGGGTCGCATCTATGGGGGAGATAGGGTGTGACCAGGGGGAGGGGAGCAGACAGGGTGGGACTCTGGGGGTAACTAGGGGGTTAACTAGATTTAGGGGTTTATACCTTTTTGTCAGCGTTGAAGTACCACCCAACGTGTAGAAAGAAAAGTTATGGGGGTTAGGGGGCGATGCCCCCTAGAAAATGTTCTTGACAACACCATTTAAGAAACATTAAAGGCTGGATTTGACGAACTATTAAAGAAACATACAAGCTGAATCCAGAGTTTTCGTTTCTTATAAAAAACGTGTGCAGGTTTTTTGTGTAAGAAAACCATAATTTTTCCTGAGCCTCAATTTTCTTAACTTTTCCCGAAATTGAGCCTGACATTTTCTTAATTTTTTCTCAACTTTTACTAAAATAAACTTCCAAAAATGTTTACAATTTCGTTATTAATATTGCATACTTGAGTTTGAATTCCATTTACAACATTTTGAATGCAATAATGAGGAAATATCGATTTTTGGTCAATAACACCAGCTATTTGAAATTAACCCTCATGATTTTCGTACGAGTTTCTTAAGATGTTATTCATTTGAGCCTCATTTTCTTATAAGCCTTTTTCTTAAAAAAGACATGTATTCGTATTCGAATTGCTCACACTGCACTAAACTCCCTGTTGATAAAGCATGCGCCGATAGCAACAACAACAACAATTGATAGAAGTGCAGTCAAAACCTTGAAAAATACACATCAATTGAACACAAAATGAAGTAAGTTACCTTTGATTGGTTATTTTGATCATTTGTGACCCGTGCTTGTATGAATTTGCTTGGTAATTCCAAGGACTCGCTCATATATGAAATAGAGAGTGTGTTATTCCATGACGCATATTTTGTCAGTTTGCAACACTTTCACAATCTAGGCCTGCAGCCAAGAGAAAGGGGGGGAGGGAGGGAGGGAGGGAGGGAGGGGGAGCCGGCGGGAGAGGCTTCTCAAAAGTGTCAAAATGTGGCTTTGTACCTTCTGGGTAGTAATTGTATCTTTTTCTCTTTCATAGCATCTGTATCTCGCCAAGAGATTAATAACACAATATGGTTAAAAAAATTTTCATTAATTAAACAAGGTTAGGCATCTTTTCTCCTTCTCATCATAGAGATCAGAAATGAAAATGATTTCCGCATTATTTGACCAACGGCTGTTTTATGATGTTCTGGAAAGTATGAAATTAGAAATTTATTTCTCATTTTGCTCAAAGAAGAAAATCCCTGTTTTTGCAGGTCACAGGCAGGCATTCCATTCCACCATCTCTTAGGCTCCTACACTTTATCTATTACCGGACCCCATTATTTCATCCTGTCTATATATTCTACCAACATATTCTCCTCTATTTGGTAAATCTTTCTGCGTCTTGGACTATGTATGTTCTTTGTTAATTTTGATAACTGTGACTACATAGCCTTCCCCTGCTCCATTATTAATACTTGCACTGGATGTATGTCAGTAGCTCCGCTGGTGCACACCAATATTCAAGTTACCTTGAACATTAACAGAATTGCATATGAATTGTGTTCAACTAGACAATTTCAAAAAATAGCAAAGTGACAAAGGCCTGTGCCAAGGTTTGCATTTCATTACATAATTTACTTATATAATGAAGGAATACACTTTAGGCTAAACCCATGCTGCCTTGTCAAGAGGAAAGCTAACTCCATGCCAGAGATTTTCAGGCCTAAGTGTATGAAATGCACTCTTGCCCATGCTCTCCTCATACCGATTCATGTCCACTTCTCCCATTTCAACTTGGATATGCTCAGAATAACTGTGCCTCCCTTACAAAATGGGGCAGTTTTCCAGTGTCATATACACACAAATGTGTCAAGTGTGTCATAATGATTTGATTTAGCAATTGAATGTAATTCAATCATACTCTCTAACCCTATCACACATCTATTTTGATATGAGAAACTCATTGGCTAGCAATGGTGTATTGAATCTATCAGAACTAGAAATTGAAGAAATTGTTATCTTCTAGGTTAAATATAGATGGATTACTGGTATATTTCCCATATGATTACATATATCCAGAGCAATACTCATATATGCTGGAGCTGAAAAAAGCTTTGGATGCAAAGGTGGTTTTTTACATTCTTTGACCAGCAATTTACTGCATATATATTTGAAGACCTTTTCTCAAGAAATAATTTGGTCTCACCATTCTTCTACAGTGTTTGTGATATGAGTGTTTATTTTCACTACTCTGTAGGCCTAGAATGTTACATTTCTACCAGTTATTGTCATTTATTCACTACATAGTGAAGTAGCAATTCAGAGAGAGTATGAAAGATTACTTGAAGGCTTCTAACACCCTGCTCATTAAATTTTCAGTATTTTGTTTGCAATAATTTTTATGTATGTCTTTCTACTCCAAATCTATGACTTGACATATAGGACTTGATACAGCATGGAGAGTAGAATTTAATTTTTTTGTGTTCTTTGCTCTGTGGAGTCAGCTCAAGTTTTGATTTAGCCATAGCCATCTAATCATGAGTGCTGAATAAAAATTTCCTGCACTTATCAGTGTAAAAAGCTCTACCCATGACATGCTTATTCCAGACCCCCTATTTATTGCTTTTCAGTCTGTAATTTGATTGAGTATTGCATGTTGTGAGAACTCAGGTTTTGAACTTTGTGAAAACCATCCATAGCTATTGATGATTAGAGTAATTTTCCACCCACCCCACTTATGCCAACCCCTGCTTTCTTGGGTTTTCAGGAAATTTCCAACCACCCCTACTATTCCAGCCCATCGTCTATTTCTGACCCAAGAGTACAGCTGTTTATGATGGACTACTTTCCTCCCAAAGGAGAGAGAGAGCGAGTGGGCCAGTTATATTATATTATAATTCTCTTTCATAGGGACATTGTTTGTTGGAAATGCCCTCTGGAACTGGCAAAACATTATCACTGTTATCATTAATTGTTGCATATCTGTCTGTAAGTTTTATTAATTTTCTTTGTCTACAATTGTTTTGGACTGGACTGCTGTTTTTCTGTGCTTATTGTCTTTGCTTAGTCTTTTACTAGTTAGAAGGAAATGCTTCATTGTTGAGCAATGTAAAATTACTAATTTTGCAGACAATATTGCTCAACACTGCAGCATAATTTAATTAGTTTATTACTAAGTATTATGTTGATTTGCATTAAATTACTTTGAACTGAGTATCAAAAGTTTGGAGTGTGTTAAAGTCCTGCTCATTTTTTCTTTCAGAATAATCCCCATCATCTAACTAAACTGATATACTGCTCAAGAACAGTCCCTGAAATTGAGAAGGTTGTTAAATGTTCTGTAAGCTTTCCCTTGCATAGCCTATTGTAGGGGCCATATCATTGCTGATAGTTATATCAATGAAAAGTCTTTGGAACTTTTAGTATTGTGTCACTGAATCCTTATTTTCACTACTGAAAGTGTGCTTTAATACAGAATAAACTCCTTTTTTGCATTTTTGCTCATTAATTAAGGTCTTGTGTCACTGTTATGCCAAAACCAGTTTCAATTTCTGTGAGTTTGTGTTACAAATGAATAATTTATTGTAAAAAGCAGATGTTGCTAAGTAATTTAGGGTTGTACATGAAGTTTTGTCTCTTGTCTGTTTTAAAGATGGCACTGCTAATCTTACTTTTCAAGGCTACTGTTTGAATGTTCATGACCACTATCCAAGGCCTACTATAGAGTGTTGTAGTCCATTAATAGTGTATACACATGTAGCAGTGCATCTACTTGTAGTATTTACTATCAATCAGAGGCATGGTGAAGGAGTTTCAGGAAGGGGTATGGCAAAAGAAGCTTAGCAAGTTAATTGCAGGTGTGATAAAAGAGTTTCAATATGTGGCAGCAATTGTTTGTTCTGTCACAATAGCATGCAAATTCAATTGATTACATTCTTCAACAAAAAGCCATCATTGGGGGCCACACCCTAAAATTATGATGCAATTTAGTTGTCACACTCATTTCAAAATCATGCTAAAGGTCTCTCACCCCAACCCTAACATTTTCTCATCAAATTTGGAAAATTTAGAAAATTGATCTTGGCAAGAAGCGGGAGGGGGGACTTACCTCCAGTCCCCCTGTGGCATTGCCACTGCATCAATCCATAGTAGTCATGCCAAATTTTCCTGTCAGGCTAGTAGAGAACCAATGATTTCTGCAAAAACTGGGCAAGAATATGATACCCCCATTCCATACTTCATCATGCTCCTGCTAGTAGTGCATCCTTTGGTAGTGCATATTTGACAGAGTATACACATCTTTCAACTAACATGGGTCCTAGCAGCCCCAGTAGTGGCAGCCCTAGACAACTACATCATTGTCTAAGCTCCCAATATTTTAGTCCCTCTTTCAGTTTGTCTTTCCACATTGTATGTAGATTCAGCTCATTTCTGGTATTGTATTGTGAGTGTTAGGTATTGGAGGAGTTGAAGAAGCTATTAGATTACTATGAAAAAGAAGATGGAATAAAGCCCAAAATAACAAGCTTGGCTCTGAGCTCCAGGAAGAATCTGTGCATCCATCCAGAGGTTTGTTATTTCACAAATTTGTATGTTGAGCACACCAATTTTTCCCATATTTTAGTGTTATGACCTCTTTGCAGCTTGCAGAGTAGTTCTTCTTTCCTTTTGAGAGTATGCCCCCCCCCACTTTTTGCATGCTTTCTGGATCCATAGCTAAAGATGTGTACTAAATCATAATCATCATCGTCATCCTCACAATCACCATCATTATTTTGTCTTGTCTCGTATTTTTCCCATTTCATCCCTGAAGGACTGAGCCTGGGGTCCGTTTGTTGCCTATCAAATGTTTAAAGAGTTGAATGAGCCAACTACACTCAACCTACTCTGTTACCTCCAAAAGTTACTGGGCAGAACTCTAGCATGATTCATATAGCCTGCTTTTCACTGAAGAGGCCTAGTTGGACAGTTTACCACAGGTAATCAAAATCTGTCTTAATTCTGAAATCTTTGCGACATAAATCACAAAGCCAACCATGTGGAGGTGTCCAACCATGGGCCAGCTAGCCTAGTTAATCATCATCAATATCATCATCAATATCATCTTCATTATCATCATCATCATCATCATCATCAT